>JAPFFP010058249.1:0-27811 GCA_026153255.1 Solanum medicagineum | reverse complement strand
TTGTTAAAAATCGTTAAAAATAAAATAAAGTTCGATGTTAAATTGACACCGTGGAGGGTAAAAATTGGGTGTCAACATTTGCTATAAAGAGATACAAACTTAATTTTCCTATAATTAAATGAAGTCATTTTAGAAATTTGTGTAAATTCTAGTACTCTAAGTAAATAATTCAACATTTGATTAAGCGTACCATTTAAATTCTTATATGATGGGTGCGCATAAATTTGCTCCTGGCCCTACCAAAGCTAAAGTAGCTCATGTGGCTACTCCTTTAATGGAGCAGTTTGAGCTAGTGTTGGACAGCAAATTTTCAAATATTTTACAACTATTTTTAGGTAAAGTTTAGAAGAAATATTTTATTGGCATTAATCGGTTTTTTGTTTTAAAAAAATATTGGATAGTAAATTAATTGACCACTCCACGCTTGCAGATTCAAAACAATGTGTACTCTGGAAAACAAATCAGAGTACACAACAATAGCAGCCTACAAGACAAAAATTATGCCAGAATGAAACACTGGTATCTTGAGATATTTTGTAGTCTATCAGATTGTACTCTACTACTATACAAAACTTGTATAAGTGTTTTAGTATGCAACACTCGTTGTCTGAACAAAAAACCAAATCATGTCCTATTTCTCCAGGCCAGTATGAGTTCAAAAATCTTCGGTCTATCTCTCTGACGTCAGAGTCAACAAAAAGTCATTCGCAACAGTAATCCATGCCGAAAAATGAGTAATTACTCCCTAAAATATCATCAAATGTCCTCAGACATCCAAGTGCAAAATTTAATTGTACACCCCGATGTTGAAAAACTTGATAATATATCTTCGCATAAAAATTTGGAAAATATCTTGTGACGAACTCAACTGCTTCAGCCTCAGTTCTTGATGAATCGAATAATTCCAAAATCATATCCATACTCTTTGGCTCCATGGTTAAAAGTTAAACACTGCACAAAACTTGGTTCATTGGCCTTGTAAAACACAGTCTGCCAATTATGAAACTCTTTGAGATAATTATACGCGTATAGCTTAGTAATATTTTTCTGAAGACACTCATCGTGTGCATCAAGAAAAAATAAGTGTGTTTGTTGCTTCCAAAATAAAATAGCATTGTAAATCCACCTTGAGAATGCTCTAAGTTAACTTGGAGTCCAAAAAATCACTTTTGGTTTTAATACTTTTGCTTTTGATTTTTCGGAATTTCATAAAAAAAAAAAAAATTAGCAAATAATCTAATTCATTCCACAGTTGCAAGCCATTTTTTGGATGATACATATTAATTATATCTTTCAAGAGTTGTCGGAAGCCCCGAAGATTTTGCTATTGAGATTGTGTTTTAGCGTAAGCAGAGAAAGCCTTGATTTCCTTAAATAAACATATTCTGACTTTTTCATCCTCCCCCATTGTGACTCCTTTAGTGATAGATGAAAAAGTTGAGCTTTGTGTATGCTTTCAAGCGCTTTTGCAATTTGGAAAAATATATTTTTGTTGTCTTTTCCAACCCCAATGCATTCAGGTGTTGCTTCATCATAGTTCCAAAATATCAAAGTTCTCCCTTCTCCTTCTTTTTAATCCAAGTGTTCAAGGTAACTAATGGTACAGGAGAACTATTACTTTATTGTTGTGGTTGATTACATAAGTTCCCTTAGCCATATACCGACAGTTATTCAACTCAAATATTACACAATGTTCATATCTAGCTTCATCAATCGTTGAAATTCCTTCGCAGAATTCTCATATTTGTGGTTGCAAAGTTCCATCTCTATTCTATAGAGCCCCATCATATGGTCCTCGTTGTTTTGATTAATAATTTCATACGTTAACTCCATGATATTTGACCCAAATATACCTGTCCTGTTCTTAAAAAAAAGAATTGGGCCTGCGTAACCCTTCAAAAATCTGATGTTGCCACTTCTTTGAGGTTTTGAGCCTATTTCCCTGTTATATATGCTCAGTGTATATTTGTTGTGTATATCAATGTATATACACTACTTTTGCTGCTTCCGAGATCTGTATAACTCCTTTTCTAGCTTATGTCTACTTCCCCTCTCCAAGAGACGACCCAAAAATAAGGTTTGGGCCTTCATGGCCCAATAAAATGCAAATGAGAGAAGGGGAGTCCATCTAGGATGTTTCTGATGCAGGAACTGATAACGATGTCGAGCTAATTGACTTACTTTATAGTTTAAAATTTATCTCTTTTTTATTTTGAACGAATATGTTATGTTTTTTTTTATGGGAAATAGGTTCATTGCATTAAATATCTTAATTTATGGAAGAGAGAGTAACACAATCCCACGATTCACGCAATTAAAATGGCATTCAAATTCTTTTCATTTGATCCTAATTGATTCGTTTCACAAAATTTCAAAAATTTAAATTGTTCTCCTAAAACGATTTCGTGAAGTAAAACAAAAAGAAGAAAACCCGACGGTTCATGAAGAAGAATATATTCAACAAGGACAAAAAATTTCAAAAGAAAAAAAGAAAGGAAGATGAGAATGACGATTTGTTCAGTGATCTTAGGGTTCAAAAGAGGAGAGAAAATTTTGAAAAGAGAAGATATAAAACCTAAAAAGCATTGACAACTAATTGGAGAGTCTCTTTGTATTCTAGAAGTGCGAAAATTAGGGGTTAACTTTAATTTGAAGTTAATTATGAATACTTGACAAATGCATAGTGATTGACAACTCATTGTACTCCAAAACTGAAAATAGCCATAATAATAGATTAGTAAAAGTTGAGTGAACAAGTTAATGCTAAGTATCAGATGAGAAGAGAGAGAAAGTAAAGAAATGAGAATTTTCTAATTTTTTTAAATGGTAGGAAATTTTGGAGATTATGATAAGATAAGTTGTATATTTGTATAATTTTTCAAAAATTATTTACGCAAAACCCCCCCACTTTTTTAATTACTAAAATTAGCCATTCGGTTGGTTTTTTGCTATTAGGTTACAATTTTGGTCATTCGGCCTTTTTGTTATTGGTCATTCGGCCTTTCATTCAGTCTTCTTCTTTTTCTTTTTTTGTTTTGTGGATTTGGCCTTTTTCTTTTTGTTTTTTTAGATTTTTTTTTTGTATTTTTTTGGCTCACAATTTGACTCAATTTGTTTGACCACTTAGTCTTTTTTTTAAATTCTTTTGAATAGATCTTTTTTTAATTTTTTTTAGTTGTGTTATGTTAAATTATTCTTTTAAAATGTCAATGTTCTTAAAAAATTTTATTTGCTTTATCTAAAAAGTTTTTTTTTCTTTTTTAATTTTTTCACTTCTTTTGTGAATTTTTTTGGTCATTTTATTGTTTATTATTTATTTTATTAAAGTGAGAATGCATGATAGTCAAATAAATATCATTTTCGATACATTACATACTTATTTATACAATATTGATATGATTATGCACCATTTATATAATGTCGATGCATTACATGCCTGTTTATGTAATTCCTACATATGTTTGTACACAATTTATACAATATGGATACATGTTTATATACTATTTGTATAATATTGATACATATTTACATATAATATATACAATGTTGATATATTACATAACTATTTATACAATATTAGTACAAATTTACACTTCTATTTAATATCGATATGGTGCCTATACACAACATAAGTATTTGAATAATATCAGTGTCCACCCCATTTTTTCTCGCGAAGAAATGGGAGCGTGGACGACATTGTGGTAAAGACTCTTTTGGAATTTTTAAATATTGAAGAGTCGCCACCTAATGAGTTAAGGTGCATTAGGATACCATTCTAATCTACAACTAAGTCTAAGGCTAAGGTCACCACAGAACGGGTAAGGATTCAACTTACCTCGAAAGGAAGGTGTTAGGCACCCTATGAGGTCCGCAATAGCGGGTCTCGGTCGTATTTCGCATTTATGTGGGGGTTTACTAATAAGGGTTTCATATTATTATTCTAAATAATTCTAAGTGATCGAATAAATTAAGCATATAAAACAAGTAAATAATTAACTACCCCAAACAATTAAAAGCAAACAAGAGAGGGAAAAATTAAACTAAACGATATTTAATTCCACTCGGATCAGTATACTCGGCTTTTATTCCGGAAGACAAAATTAGATTTTGTCAATTTTTAGATCGCATGGCTTAATTAAGCCTAAGGACGAAAACCAAGGTTCCGTCCTTTTGAAGCTTGGGTTTTAGGTCATCATTTTTGAGAGTCCTATATACCCGTACCCTTCCTAGGTTGATTTATTATTTAACTTGAAGGCATACTAAAGAAAAATGAAAAATTCTAATGCTTTTTTAAATTTTGTAGCGTCCCCCTTAATGTCCAAGAGACATTGGACTTCTTTATTAGTCGTTCTAGACTTAAAGAGAATGTAGGGTTACTAGTTAGACTCGCGTCAAATAAAACATAGAGGACTAGCAAGTAGCACAAAAAGTCCTAAGTACGCCTCTCATACAAATAACATATTTCAAACAAAAAGAAATAATGCCAAGAAATTATTGTGTGTGCATAACATGAGAACTTAATAGAAAATTTCAGACTAAAAATATTTGTTAAGAAAAAGCATTTTAAATGTTAAGAATTGTTTTTTTTAAAATAATTAGAAGATTTTATATTATGTTTAGCAACAATGCTAAGTTAATACACTGCTTTGGTTGTCCCCATGGTGACGAACCATGTTAGCATCCATACAAAACATAGTAGAAGTAAGTGAGGCCACATCCCGATCCAAATAGGAGATATTAGATAGTGTTTTTCTCCTAGTATAGCTAATGCCCCCTACGTCTGCCCTTAAGATTTCCTGCATAAACAAAGGGGGGGGGGTATTCACAAAAATATTGGTATCATCAAAACAATTGTATTTCAATCCCTCTTTGGCCATCAAGTCAATGGCTTGATTCTTGCTCCCTAAATACATGCAGAGCTCCCATGCTTGTAGCCGACTCAGTAATGACCTGCATTTAATAACAAGGTTATCAAACAAAAGTGTACCTGATAGAAAGCATTGCACAACCTCCAAGGCATCTGTTTCTATTTGCAGCTTGTTGAAATCATACTGGATTGCAAGTTGAATTCTTCTCCTTATGGATTTGATTTCAGCTTCAAGTGGGGTTGTGTGGGCAAATGCACTATAGAAACCCATAATCCATTTACCTGAACTGTCTCTAAAAGTTCCACGAATTCCACCAAGCCCTGGGCATTTTTTGTTTGCTCCATTAGTGGTTAACTTAATAAATCTGGGCTTTGGTGTGTCCCACTTGACGTGGCAACTTTCTTGTTGTATTCTTTGACTGTGTTTGATTGTGCAAATAGTAGAAAACTCAGCTGCCAATCCAAACACCACGTCAACCTTCACATGCTCCTTTTTAGTATCAAATTCATTGGGTATCCTTGTTCTTCCAGATGCTGCACAGACAGTAAGGAAAGAGGGTGCCCCACCTAAGGTATTGGCTGGCCTGTTTGTCATGGATGTTTTGCCAACAATTCATCCAAGAATCTTCACTAAGATTCTCTCCTTATGGGGTATTCATGATGTGTTGATTTTGTTGCAAGTTAATCCAAAATGTTTTGGCTATGGTGTATTGGAAAAGAAGGTGGTTGGTTCTTCTGACATAAATGGGGCAATTTGGGGAGACAAGCAGTACAAGGGAGATTAGCCGTTGATTGGTTTTAAGCCGCCTGTGATGAAGGATCCATAAGAAAATGTTGATTTTTGCTGGGAATGTTGGCACGCGAGATGAAATTGAAGTCCTTACTGTTGTCAGTGTTGGTTGAGGACTTTGCTGAAATGAAAGTGTAGGCTAAAGACATAGAAAAGGCTCCGCTGGAATTGAGACCCCAAATTAGAAGCTCTTCTTTTTGGTGGCCCATTGGGATATAAGTACCATGAATTGTCTTGGACATGAGGTGGAAAGATGAAGGAAAGGGCATTGAGGTTCTACTTTGAGTCTTTCCACATGTTTGCAGCTCTGAGTTGCTGCTCATTTTCATTCATTGGCCTTGGATACAATGTCTGAGTGATTAGAAAGAGGATATCCACTTATCCTTAAGGAAGTTAATCTTTTTACCCTTGTGGAGGATCCATTTTGAGGCCCTAGAGATATCTTTCCGACCCTCTTGGATGTTCCTCCATGTACGAGAGACTATTCTTCTATTAGCTGCATCAATGGGGTTATTTCTATATTTTCTCAGCAACATAAAAGCCCACAAGTTGTTGGAACTTTGTGTCAGTCTCCAAGCCACCCCCCAATGTGGCTTTATTGTTAATTGCACACTTATGAATGCTCAACCCACCCTTTTTTTTATTCTTGGTGACTGTGTCCCAGCTTAGGAGGTGCATTTTTCTCTTCTCTTGAGAAGTTCCCTAGATGGAGTCCCTAGTGATTTTATCAAGATTTTTTGAGTGATCTTTTCAGGGAGCTTTATGTAACTCATTACATGGGAGGTAATACCATTAGGGTGTCTTTAGCAAGGACCACGCTACCAGCCATTGTGAATGTTAAATGAAAAGAGTCAGAGTCAATAAACTAGAAGTCTATTAGATGAGTTAGTTGGAAAAGGAGTTAGTTAGAGTCAATTATGACTTTAACAGAATTAGTCACAGATTTCTTGTGAGCCAAGTAGTTTGTTGGCTATATAACCATAATGTATTAGTGTTGTTGAAGATATATGAAAATACAGATTCACAGCATATTTCTATATTCTTCCTTCTATCTCATCACTGTTATGATTAGGCATTTTGACATGGTATCAGAGCAGCGATCGCTGTGGAAGAAGACTGGTTTCTGAACATGGTACAAGCTCTATTATTGAGGCTTGAGAGGAGCTAAAGTGCCATGGCTAATTTAGAAACTTCACAAAGAGAAGTTACTCAGATCTCACAGCTGGATTATACACATCCACTATTCAACCCTCAGATTCACCTGGAATTGCAATGATTAGCTTGAAGTTGACAGGACCAGAAAACTATACATTGTGGAGTAGATCAATGGGACTTGCTCTGTGGATAGTCATGACAAATTTGGCTTAACTTATTTCCTTCTTTTTTGGATGGGAAAGAATAAGTTAGGTATGATAGATGGAAGCTGTAATAGAAGCATATATAAGGGAGAACTAGCAAAATAATGGGATAGATGCAATGCATTGGTCCTCTCATGGATTAGTTGAGTTGTTGCACCAGAATTACTTTCACGTATAGTGCTGGCATCTACTGCAAAGAAGGTGTGGGATGAGTTCAAGGAGAGGTTCCACAAATCTAATCTCACCAGGATCTACCAGCTGTGGAGAGATATAACCATGTTGACACAGGGCACAAACTCAATCACAATTTACTACTCAAAATTGAAGGATTGTTGGAATGAACTGGACGTACTGGCACCTCATCCTCCCATATATGGCTGTGTAGAAACAAGTGAGTATGTTTCAAATTTGAACAATCAAAGATTATTACAATTCTTAATGGGGTGAATGAGACCTATAATCATGTTAGGAGTGATATTCTTCTTAGAGATTTGTGTTAAGTGTTAATCAAGCTTATTCTGTTGTAATACAAGAGGAAAGTCAGAGAAAATTGGGAACAATTGATCTTAGTCATGATCTAGTGAGCCTATTGACTGCTAGTAGAGATAACAATTTTAGAGCTAAGAAACCAGTAAATGGTGGAACTATGGGAATTGTTCTTGGCACCATATGTGAGTATTGTGGATATAAAGGTCATCTAAAGAAGAATTGCTATAAACTAGTTGGATATCCCCCAGATTTTAAAAGCAAGAGACAGTTAGGAACACAAGGAAGCAGAGATCTTATTTCAAATTCTGAAAAGAAAAAGTATCCACAGGCTCATCATGCACATCTGGACAAGGGTGCATCTAGCCTTGAAGGTTCAGGAGGCTACTATCTTGCAGATGAGGAATATCATAATTACTTTAACTGGAAAGATAAAGGGAAAGGACAACAATCACAAGAACAGGCAAATGATCATCAGTGTAGGTATAGCATCTCTATTATCCAAAATAGAACAATGTGATTGGATTATATATTCCGATGTAGAACAATGTGATTGGATTATAGATTCCGGAGCATCTCATCATATAACACCTCTTAGAAAAATACTGAATGATCTTTAATGGAGTTCAAGTATCTACAGGAGATACAAGCAAAGTAACACATACAGGAGAAGCAGTAATTATGAAAAATCACACTATTAAGGATATTCTATCTGTGCTTGATTTCAAATTTAATTGTTATCAGTGTCAAAGATAACCAAGAACTTAGTTGTTCAGTCAGTTTCTACCCAGAATTTTGCATATTTCAGGGGCTTTACAGTGGCAAGGTACTGGGGATTGGTAGAGAACATGATGGACTGTATTGGCTACTAAGGAATGAAAAGATCAGAGCAGTAGCAGTGATGAAGAATCAAATAGACTTAGTCCTATGGCACAACAGACTTGGTCATCCTTCCATGGAGGTATTTAATAAAATTGATGAGTTGAGAACAAAAATGTCTAATGAACAGTAGGAACTTTGTATTGTATGTTTTATGGCTAAGCAAGGCAGTCTCAAATTTCCTACCAACACTTCTTCAGTTTGTAGTTGTTTTCATTTACTACATATTGATGTATGGGGACCTTTTAAGGTGCCTACTTGTGGTGGAAAATCCTATTTTGTGACTATAGTAGATGATTACAGCAGATATACCTGGATATGCTTGATTCAATCTAAGTGTGAGGCTATTGTTGTGTTTGAGAGATTTTCTATATAAAGTGAAGAACCAATTTGGTGCCAATGTTAAGGTTTTGAGGACAGATAATGGTAGGGACCTCATCAATACAAGTTGTCATGAGTTGTTTTCATCCTTGGGCATTGTACATCAGATAGTTGTCCATATACTCCTCAGTAGAATGGTATTGTAAAAAGGAAGCATAAACATATTCTAGAGGTTGGAAGGGCATTAAAATTCCAAAGTGGTGTTCCATACAAATTATGGGGTGAATGTCTTAGAACAACTACCTATCTCATCAATAAACTATCATAAAGTGTTCTCAATGAAAAATCTCCATATGAGGTGCTACATGGGAAAACTCCAAACTTGGAACATTTGAAGGTGTTTGGGTGCCTGTGCTTTGCTAGCATGTTACCTAAAGGAAACAAGTTTGATCCTAGAGTAAGGAAAACTATCTTCCTAAGTTATGAGGAGACACAAAAAGATTACAGGTTATTTGACTTGGAGACTGGTACTTTTCTTGTAAGCAGAGATGTAAGCTTCAGGGAACATATATTTCCTTTTAAAGGAACCAAAAAATATCTTGATGATATATTCTATCCTATACCACCAGATACTGCACAGGACAACACTTCATCAACTATGGTTATTAAGGAACATCTTTCACAGGAGGACAATGAGGATGACATGATAATGAATGAGATGGAGACAGTAGAAGCAGAGACACCACAAGAGCAGAATGGATTGACACCAGTAGAGTCAAGTGATTCAAGAGCCGAAGGAGGAGAAAATGATCATGTATTAGAGGAACAACCTCAGGATGATACATCAATAGAACCTCATACTAGAAGAGGGAGTAACAAAACAACTAAGCTTTCTATATGGATGAAAGACTATGTACTGCCTAAAGGAAAAGCTGGCCAAGCATGTTTTCTTTCTTATTTCAAATTACATTTCCTACTCATCACTATCACCCAAATACTAGACATACTTAAGTGCATTTTCAGCATCACTTGAACCCCAATCATTCCAGGAAGCATCTAAGGAATTAAAGCAATGTAGGAGGAAATCCAAGCCTTGAAGAAAACCACACATGGGGCATAGTTGATTTGCCAGTTGGGAAGCAAGCTATAGAGTCTAAATGGATGTACAAGATCAAATATAAGTCCAATGGTGAGATTGAAAGATTTAAGGCTAGATTGGTGGCAAAGCGATATAATCAAAAGGAAGGGTTGGACTTCCATGACACTTTTTCTCCTGTGGCTAAAATGGTGTTGTCAGAACTGTGATCAGCTTAGCAGCATCACAATAATGGGGAATTTCACAAATGGATGTGAGCAATGCTTTTCTACAAGGAGATTTGTATGAAAATGTATATATGCATATGTGACAAGGATTTTGTGGAAGAGGGGAAAAGAAAGTTTTCAAGCTAGTCAAGTCCTTATATGGACTAAAACAAGCATCAAAGCAGTGGAATATCAAGCTAACAGATGCACTGGTGAATGCAGGGTACTCTCAGAGTAGTATGATCACTCCTTGTTTACCAAGAAAGAAGGAACAAACATTGCCATCATACTGGTGTTTGTGGATGACTTACTAATTACAAGAAGTAATTCCATACTAATTGAGGAAGTCAAGAAGACTCTACATAACCATTTCAAAGTCAAAGACTTAGGAGATTTGAGATACTTCCTTGGGATTGAGGTGATGAGATCAGAGAAAAGAATACTTTTGAATCAGAGAAAGTATAGTCTGGAACTAATTTCAGATGTTGGACTTAGTGATGCTAAACCAACTCCCACACCATTAGAGGCTAATCACAAGCTCACAACAGTAGATTTTAACTTACACATGGGAATTACAAGTGATCCTGAGTTAGAGGATATAGTTGGTTATTAGAAGCTAGTTGGAAAGCTGATTTTCCTCACTATTACTAGACCAGACATATGCTTTGCAGTACAGGTACTTAGTCAATTTATGCGGAGGCCAAAACAATCCCATTTAGAAGCAGCGATGAGAGTGATAAGGTACTTGAAAGGTTCACCAGGTTTTGGATTGTACTTTCCATCAAGCACAACACAAGAATTAACTGTATATTGTGACTCTGATTGGGCAGCTTCTCCAAACACAAGGAGGTTAGTAACTAGGTATGTGGTCAGTTAGGAGATGCTCTACTGTCCTGGAAGTCTAAGAAGCAACAAACAGTCAGTAGGAGTTCAGCTGAAGTTGAATACAGGAGTATGGCAATGGTAGTGGCTGAATTTGTCTGGGTGTGTGGTCTCTTAAAGGAGTTGAATTGCCAAGTATCTACTCCTATCACTTTCTATTGTGAAAATCAAGTAGCTATACAAATAGCTTCCAATCCCATATTTCATGAGAGAACTAAAAACATAGAGATAAATTGTCATTTTGTTAGAGAGAAAGTCAAAAAGTGCTCTAGTTCTCCAACATTTGTTCTTACAGGTTCTCAACTTGGTAATGTGTTAACAAAAAGCCTATGTAATGCTCAACATAGTACACTGATTTACAAGCTTGGCATGTTGAATGTCTTCCACATACCAGCTTGAGGGGGTGTGTTAAATGAAAAGAGTCAGAGTCAGTAAACTAGGAGTCTGTTAGATGAGTTAGTTGGAAACGGAGTTAGTTAGTTAGAGTCGGTTATGACTTTAATAGTATTAGTCACAGATTTCTTGTGAGCCAAGTAGATTGTTGGCGATATAAGCACAATGTATGAGTGTTGTTGAAGATATATGAAAAAACAGATTCACAGCATATTCCTATATTCTTCCTTCTATCTCATCACTGTCATGATTAAGCATTTTGACAGTGAGAGTGTTCATTTTCTAACCTACCAATTTGTTTCTCACATTAAGAAGTACTGGAAATCACTATTTTTGGGTCTCTTATTGATGATGGGGAAGCCAAGATATTTACCAAAGAAGGTTTCTCTTTAATGCCGAGGGTTGTTGCACACACCGCCCTAGTGTGTGAAGAATAGTTTCTGAAAAAGATGACTCTAGATTTAGCACAATTGACCCTTTGTCGAGAGTTTTTACCAAAATGCCGGAGGATATTCATGATAGTGTCAAAACTTTCTTTATCAGCTCTAGCAAAAAGTGTCAAGTCGTCAGTAAAGAAAAGGTGAGACACTGTGGGACCTCCATGACATACTTGAATGGGTTTCCAGAGTTGATGATCCACTCCAGCTTGAATGTTTCTGGAGAGGTGTTCCATGCATAGGATGAAAAGGTACAGTGACATAGGGTCTCCTTGTAGATACCTTTAATAGAGTTAAAAGCATCTGTTTTCCTATCATTTATTAGGACATGGATAGAGCTGGTAGAAATGCAAGACAGATGAGTTTGGTGAGGCTGGCCAGGAAGTTGAAGAAATCTAAAGTTTCTTTGATATAGGACATTCAATCTTATCAAAATCTTTCTCCAGATCTATTTTTAAAGCCATGTTGCCTGAATTACCTCTCTTTTTCCCAAAGTGTGAGATAATTTCCTAGACAACAATGGCATGATGGAGGCCCTTATTTTGGAAATAAAGCTGACCTGGCTAGTACCAATGAGGGAAGGGAGAATGGGCTTGATTCTATTGGCAATAACTTTGGTGACAATCTTGTAGATAGTGTTACAGAGGCCAATACATCTAAAGTTCCTAAGGCATTGGGTGTTGGTGGCCTTAGAGATTAAGCACAAGAGGGTAGAGTTAGCTTGAGAGGGGAATATGGCTTTTGTAAACACTTTCTTACAGAATTCAACAGTTTTATTACCGATGATGTCCCAGTATTTCTAATAGAAGAGGGGGTGTAGGCCATCAGGTCCTCGTGCTTTGATGGGTGTGAAGGGCTACAACTAGGATATCTCTGAATCTCTAAGAGGAAGTACCAGGCTGGTTAAGTGGTCTAAATTCAGAGTGTCCATGGTGGGCCTGTGGTACTTCCTAATGCGAGGAGTGAGAATGTGATCAGTGGTGAAAAGATTTTGAAAAATGTTAATGGTATAACCCTTGATTTCCTCCGGGCTTTCCATAATATTTCCGGACTCATCCTTGAGATTGACAATTCTGTTCCTTCTCCTCCTAGTGAGGGTGGCGGTGTGGAAGAAGCTAGTGTTAGCATCTCCTTTATAAAGCCAGGAGATCATAGATTTTGTCATCTAAAACCAATTTTCGGCATAGAGTAAGTTATGATATTTTTTTTTAGCAATTCTTGCTCTAGATTTTGGAGGCAGTGACTGTGATGGTAGTGTATGGATCTTTGGATTCCCTTAATTCTGGCAAGGGTTTTCCTCATGTTTTTAAAGATGTTACCATAAACATCCTTATTCCAGATAGTTGCCTCATTCTGAAAACTATTAATGGAGGAGAGCAGGTCAATATCCGAGTTAAACGAAGTCTGGACCAAGTCTCTAAAATCGAGGTGACTACACACATGGGTTCAAGTCTGAAAGGCTTATAGATGCTGGGACAAAACTCTGGCATCTAACGTGACCACAAGGGGGCAATGGTTAGACTTAGTTTTGGGTAGGTGGGTGACCAAAGCATTAGGAAACTTTTTTTATCCACAGGGCATTGGCTACACATCTATCAAGTCTTTCAAAAATAAGTTGGGACCGGTTACGATGTTTCTTGTTAGTCTAAGTGTATTTCTGTCCTTTAAAACCTAAATCCACCAACCCACGATTTTGAAGACAATTCCAGAACTGTTTAGCCCTTCTATTATTAATAGGGTTACCACCAAGTTTCTCCTCAGCCATAAGAATTTCATTAAAATCACCCCCGACAATCCATTCAGTATTACATGTGCAGGCCAAGTTTTTCAGGTCAGTCCATAAGTTGATTCTAGTATTATAGTTAGGACTTCCACAAATGGCAGAAAAAAGAGGCTTACGTAGACTAGGATATGAATTCCTTGTGGTGTAATCGAGATGCTATCCAGCTGTAATAGCTACTCTTTCCACATAATCACGATCCACCAGCCAAGCCATCCGTAGGGGACTACATTTGTGAATCAAATTTGAGTGCCTCAGTTATGTGCTTGTGCTCCGTCATCTTTGTTTCCAACAATACAAGCATGGACGGTTTATGTGTTTCACAATGTCTACGGAATGTCGCATTATTTTCTCCCTTCGCATTCCATATGATGAAATTCATCATCGATGGGTGATAGAGTGATTCCAGAACTTCCTTCCCTTTCGCTGATTGTGTGGGTTTCAGAGGGTTCAACGCCACTGCTGCCGGAGCTTCTTCCTTCTTTTTTCGAATGATCAATGTACATGCAATCATTTGGCTCGGACAATGAGCTAGTATCACTACAGGAATCAATTTGTCAAATTCCTTGATCAGTGAGTTCTCCAATGTGAAGACTTCTAGAAATCTCTCTTCTATGCTTGCTAAGAATTCTTTCATTTCGTTGTTGTTTTGTCATAGCATTTCTAATGTTGAGTGTTCTGCTTCCTTTGGTTGGTTTCTCACTGCCTCTTCGAGTGGCTCCTGCGGTGGGAAGTTCATTACTAGTGGCACAAATCTTAGGCTTTGATTGCTCGGCAGATACAGATACGAGGGAAAGAATGGAAGACCTTGGAAGGTTTGCCCCATTAGTGACCCCGGATCCTGTGTGTGCGTCAAATTGGTGTTCCCCGTCAGTTGAGTCCTCCAAAGTTTTTCTGCCCACACCTGCATTTCCAGACTTTCTGAGGATTGATCCAGAGCTTTCTTGACTATTTGAGCCATATATGCTGGGTCTTGCAATAGTATCGTCACTATTTCCCCTCCACGAAGGTATGAAAGGTTAGTTGCCGGTCCCGGAGGCCCAGCTCCAACCAAGAAGTTGGTTGGTGTTTCGGCAGGAGGGGTGTAGATATTAGGACGATGGGATTATTGGATGACATTTGTGAGGGTGGTATTGTTCCCGCCATTGCAATTATTGGAAGTGTGGCTCAGTTGCTCTGATTCTTGTATTAAAGAACTTTACTCGTCCTTGTGAGATGCCAGATCCTCGAATCTTTTGATGAGACCCAGTGTCCATGTCAACTACGCCGGAATAATGATTATTTTTCACAGTGTAGTAGACATTATGTATTAGAGAAGATGATGCAGGAGAATTAACTCTTGTATTTGTGCTCTTCTTCCCATAATCCTTTATTAAACAGTGGGGTCAGTGTGTGTGGATGGAGTTAAGATCCCCGCACAGAATCCGTATCTTTCACAGATGTGGGAATTGAATTGCCATTAATGGCAATAAATGCTCCGGTGGTTGGGTTTGTGGACGATGAGGACAAGCTCTTGGCTCCACACATTTTAACTGCTTCATTGCTGCACACGGGGCCTACCACATTCAAGGTTTTATCGTTGACCTTTTCTTGGCTGGGCTGGTATCATCGTGGGCCAACACACTTGTAGTTTGTTCATATGGGCTGCTATTGTCGTGTTCCAAAAGGAGCCAAGGCCTATTGTTTCACTTTTCTGTTTTGGGCCTAGAGTGTTTTCGGGGTCTAGTTCTTCCATGGCCCTTTTTTGGGTCGGGTCCACGATATTTAGGAAATTTGACGACTTCCCATGTCTCACCATCCGGTGATTTTTGAGTGACGACATCTGTTGTTGGTTCATTCTCGCTATTGCCATTGCTAGTGTGTTGCAACCATACCTAGCAATTTCGTGCCACACGTCCCAATCATCTACAATTGATGCATAAAATTCCTTCCCCTTCATAGAGCATCTTTTGACGATGAGTTCCGATCACTACCTCAGTTCGTAATGGTTTGTCAGTTGGGGCCTACACATAGATGCATGCGCACCTACATCGTGGGGTAGCAGACGTGCACACATCGATCTTCAAGAGTATGCCTAACTTTTTCCCCACTTTTTCGAGAACATGTCGATCGTAGAATTCAGTGGATAAATGTGGTAGGCGAGCCCAAATAGCTGTGTGGGTGATTGTCTCTTTATTTGGGATGAAATTTGGTTCCCATTTCCGAACGGAGATGAAGTTCCCGGAGACGAACCAAGGTCCTTCATGAAGGACCTTGTTCACGTTGACTTCCTATTTGAATTTGGCTACGTCGTAGTCGTTGCCAAGATCGATTATGTTATTGGGTTCGGAATGCATTGGGGTTGGAAAAGACCTAAAAGATATCACTAAAGAAGTCACGATGGGGGAGGATGAAAAAGTCAGAATATGCTTATTTAAGAAAATCAAGGCTTTCTCTACTTATGCTAAAACACAATCTCTATTGCAAGATCTTCGGGGCTTCCGACAACTCTTGAACGATATAATTAATATGTATTGTCCAAAACATGGCTTGAAACTGTCGAATGAGGTAGATTATTTGCTAATGGTTTTTTTGGAAATTCCGAAAAAATCAAAAGCAAAAGTATCAAAACCAAAAGTGATTTTTTGGACTCCAAGTGAAGTCAGAGCATTCTCAAGGTGGATTTATAATGCTATTTTATATTGAAAGCAACAAACACACTTATTTTTTCTTGATGCACATGATGAGTGTCTTTCGTGAAATATTACTAATCTGTATGTTTATAATTTTCTCAAAGAGTTTCATGATTGGCAGAATGTGCTCTACAAGGTCAATGAATCAAGTTTTGTTCAGCGTTTAACTTTTAACCAAGGAGCCAAAGAGTATGGATATGATTTTGCAATTATTCAATTCATCAAGAGCTACAAGAAACACTAAAGAGGATGTCACTCTGTGGTGAAAACTGAGGCTGAAGCAATTGAGTTCGTCACAAGATGTTTTCCGAATTTTTATGCAAAGATATATTATCAAGTTTTTTGATATCGGGGTGTACAATCAAATTTCGCACTTGGATGTCTGAGGACATTTGATGATATTTTAGGGAGTAATGCGTACTAAAAAACTTATATGAGTTTTGTATAGCAATAGAGTACAATTTGATGGACTATAAAATGTCTCAGGATACCATTGTTTTATTGGTGTAATTTTTGCCTTGTAGGCTGCTATTGTTGTGTATTCTATTTTGTTTTCCATAGTACAAATTGTTTTGGATCTATAAGCATGGGGTGGCCAATTAATTCACTATCCAATTTTTTTTGGAAAAAAAACTAATTAATGCCAATAAAATATTTCTCTTAAACTTCACCTAAAAATAATTGTTAAATATTTGAAAATTTATGATCTAACACTAGTTCAAACTATTCCTTTAAAGTAGTAGCCACATGGGCTACTTTACCTTTGGTAGGGTAAGGAGAAAATTTGTGCACACCCATCATATAAAAATGGTCAAATGGTACAGTTAATCAAATGTTCAATTATTTACTTAAGAGTACTAGAATTTACACAACTTTCTAAAATCACTCCATTTAATTATAGGAAAGCTAAGCTTGTACCCCTTTAAAACAAACTATTTACATCCATATACCTCTTTATATTTTTTACCCCCATACTATTAACATTCGCCCCCTTAATATTAAAATTCGTGCACTGACGTCGTAACGTCAGCACCCACCTTGTATCATATACCAATAGGGTATACATACATCAACAGGGTATCACAGAGGATTAAATTCAGTCCTATATGATACTGATATGGTATCAATATACCGATAGAGTATCACAAGGAATATATTTTTCACTAATTTAGAATTTAATAAATTAATTTGTAACTTTAATAATTTTCTCTTTATTATTTTATATATGAAAAAATAGCTCAAAATTATATGATATCGACAGAATATCAATATACCGATACAGTATCATAAATATATATATTTTTACTAATTTAGAGTTTAATATATAATTTGTAACTTTAATAATTTTCTAGTCCTATATGATACCGATATGGTATAAATATACAGATGAAATATCACAACCAATATATTTTCTACAAATTTAGACTTTAAAATAATTTTTTATTTGTTTCTTAACAGAAAAAATATAATGCTATATGATACCAATGAGTATCAACATACCGCCAGATTATCACAGATGATTGTTCTCATTCTATATTACCGATATGGTATATATATATACTTTCAGTGTAAATTTCATAGTATTTATGTTTACGTTAGCATGACGTCAATAAAAAGGGTAAGTGAGGTAAGAAGGTAAATAGTTTAGGAGAAATTTCATATATATACAAAAAAAATGTTAATTTACGGCAAATATAATTCATGTTTTATTTACATAAAAAATAGCCAAAATGAGTCCAATTCTGAGTCCAAAATTTGGTGTGACACCCGGTGAAATTACAAAAATACCACTAGAAAGGACTGCGCATAACGCATCTTCCTATGCTCCGTTTGCAAATTCGAGACCGAATTTGCGATCAACGCAAAAAATTGAGTGGAAAAATGGTCTTAACCCGATTTTAGAGCAACCGGATCGGAAAATAATCTTCACAAAATTTTTCAAGATGGTAAGGGTGCGCCCCCAGGGCGCAACACGCCTGGGACGCGGACCCATACTTAGTTTTTTTAAAAAAATTTTGAGGGAAAACTGGAAATCTGAAATTTAAGCGAAATACACATGTCCACGCCCCATGCACGATGCGAACATGGTGTACGAGGTGAAATTTTCTTATTTTTATTTTATGGATAGTTCCAACTTTTCCCACTCTCCTCAAGCCTTAATTAGTCAGTTTTCACCCAAACTAAACCCCTAGAACGTACTAATTCACATCAATATCTTCAACACTTTCCAAGAAACTCAGAATGTAGAATCAAGAAGTAAGCTAGGGCTTTCAAGAACTCTCCTCAATTCTTCCAAGAACTAATTTCTCAGGTATGTAAGGCCCTCCAAAAGTTATGCTACATATGTTTAGTATCTTGGAATATGAATTTTTCCCCAAGATTCAAACTTGTGAGTTAAGATCAGTTTTTCTCCATTATCAGTAAATTTCGTCAATTACTGTTCGTGCAGTTTTCCTTGATACAAATCATGACTTGTGTTGATTTTATTTTTGAATTAAGATATTGAGACAAGATTTTCGGTTATGGTTATATTTATTAGAATCCTATCACTATATCATGAAAAGCTACTCTGTTCATAGTTTTGAACTGAGTTTAAGAAGTACTTTAAGTTTTTGCATTTACAAGATATCAGAGTGATAAAGAACGTATTGAAATACTTTGCATTGATCCAACTTTCAGAAAAAGCAGAGAGTCAAGTTGAGAAAAGTTTAAGAAAAGCTAAGTTGGGCTAAGTCCCCAAAGATCAAAGATATATTTTGAGAACTCTTATTCCTTAAGTTATGATCATTATGAAAGTTATTTTGTGAGTAGTATTGAGCACCGATATGAGTGAGAGTAAAATCAATAACTTAAACTCATAAACTACGTAGCCAGCGTATGATAGGATTATACCAAGATACAAATCCCCACTTGCTACTAAGATGACCCACTTTTGGGATGGATCCACTCCCCTAGTTTTCGTTCTTTACCCCGACAAAGTATGGAACAGCTCTGGCAGCGTGTGCAAGATGACGTATCACCACGAAACTCATAGTGGTGGTTGTCGGTTAGAGAAACTCCCCAAGCTAAAGCAAGTTAGTTTTACATATAGACACTCAACATATGTTCTATTTTAGCATGTTATTTCATTTAGTACTTATGCTACAGTAATTTCAGATATGTTGTACTTACTTTGAAAATATTGCCTTACCCTAAGTTTTCATTTTGACTATTTTACATACCGTACATTCCACGTACTAACATCCTTAGGACCTGCATCATGACAGAGTACCTCAACAAATGTTCCGTTGAGGACTAGACATCCTTCCAACTATTGGTGAGGCCTCTTCTCAGTCAAGGGCTTTTGAAGTTTTAGCTATGTTTTTCCCTTTTAGTATTTCCTTTAGTTGTGGCTACTTGGGGCTTGTCCAGGTAGTTGCTACAGTTTATTCTAGTTAGAGCTTCAATAGACTATGTGACAAGTATTTCAGATCTCTTTTTTCAGTTGTTGTTGAGATAATTCTCTATTTAGTTTATTCAGACGTTATGATACTCTCAACTTATTCTGTCTATGCCTTTTCATTTATGTTTAAGTCTTCTGCTAAGTAGAGTATCTAGGTCAAGTGGTTCGCTTGGGACCAAAATTGGTTCTGGGTGTCGGTCGCGCCCAGGGTGTGAACTAGGGGCATGACAAACTTGATATCAGAGCACAGAGTTCAAGAGTCCTAGCGAGTCTATGGAACCGTGTCTAGTAGGGTTCGTATTATGGGTGTGAAGTACACCACATCTATAATCAGGAGGCTACAGGATATTAGGAAGTGTCACTATCAATTGCTATTTCCTCTCATGCTTGAGAGTTTACCTATGTTATGTCCTTTCTAACTCGTATGTTTATGCCTTGTTTTTCTGATCATGCCTCCATGCAGAGCTGATGGACCAGCAAGGGGCATAGGGTGCCCAGCTAGATGGAATGTAAACCAGCCTGGCCCAATTCCTGAAGGACGTAAAGGTCCAGTTGTGCCTGCCGAACAACCACCGCAAGCGGACATGTCGAATGCTGAGCTCCACCAGGCCATCCATACTTCTGCACAGACGGTCACTACACCAGGAGGTCACTTGGGAGATGGCAGGAATGATGGATCAGATACCACCAAGGTTCGTGAGTTTTTGAGGATTAACCCACCTGAGTTCACGGGGTCTAATGTGAAGGAAGATCCCGAGAACTTTATCGAGAAGCTCTAGAAAGTCTTTCAGGTTATGCACAAATGTGAGGCTGAGCGGGTTGAGTTGGATACTTACCAGCTCAAGGGAATAGCTAGGCTTTGGTTTGATCAGTGGAATAGAGGCAGAGCAGAAAGGCGCCAACTTTGATTTGGGTAGTGTTTGAGGAGGCCTTTCTAGGACAGTACTTTCCTAGAGAGTTGAGTCAGGCTAAGGTGAGGGAATTTATTAATATGATGCAGGAGAACATGAGTGTGTGGGAGTATAGCCTCAAATTTACTCAGCTGTCCCCCTATGCTCCAACTATGGTGGCTGACATGTGTACTATGATGGACTTATTTGTGTCAGCGCTCTCTCATATAACTAAGAGGGAGGGCAGGAATGCTATGCTGATTGGGGATATGGACATAGCTCGCTTAATGATTTATGTGCAATAGGTAGAGGAGGAGAAAATGCAGGATAGGGAGGAATTCAGGAGCAAGAGGGCCAAGACATCAGGCTAGGAGACAGGTAAGAGGGGGACCGGAAATGGAAATCACTTATCCTTTCAGCCTAAGATAACCTGACCAACACCCTTATCTACTAGCGCACCTACACCGAGGGTCAAGAATGAGCAGGGATCACAGAACCGTAGGTTCCTAGACAGCCAGTCACAGGGTAGCATAACTCAAGGATCGACTCATTACCCCGTTTGTGGCAAGTGTAGCAGGTATCATCCAGGGGAGTGCCTTATGGGCACAAATGGTTGTTTCAAATGTGGCTAGGTGGGGCACTCTTAAAGGATTGTTCCATGGGAAGGCAGAACACGAGAGATAATAGATCTCGATCAGTTTCTTCAGCACCACAGGCTAAGCCAGTTCACCGAGGTACTACACCAGGTGCAGGCAGGGGCAAAAACTGCTTATATGCCATGGCCACTAGACAGGAGCAGGAGAACTCACCAGATGAGGTTACCGGTATGCTCAAAGCTTTGCTTATGATGCTATACATTGTTAGACCCAGGTGCCACACTGTCATTTGTGACTCCTTATGTAGCTATGAAGTTTGGGGTCACACCAGAATGTCTTCTTGAGCCTTTTAGTGTTTCCATTCCTACTGGAGAGTCTATCCTAGGCCAACGAATTTATAGGGGCTGTCAAGTATTAGTTTATCAAAAGAATATCGTAACTGATTTGGTTGAATTAAACATGTAGATTTTGATGTCATCCTAGGCATGGATTGGCTTCATGCTGGTTATGCCTCCATAGATTGCAGAACTAGGGTGGTCAAATTTTAGTTTCCTAATGAGCTAGTCTTAGAGTGGAGGAGTAGCTCAGTTTTTCCTAAGGCTCAGTTTTTCCTAAGGCTCAGTTTGTCTCAATCTCAAGGTTCAGTTTGTCTCAATCTCAGTTTGTCTCAATCTCAGCCTGTCTCAGTTGTGAATGAGTTCCCAGAAGTCTTTCCTGAGGATCTTCTCGGAGTCTCCTGATAGGGAGATAGACTTCGGGATAGATACCCTCCCAGATACTCAGCCCATATTTATTCCACCTTTATTGTATGGCTCCCTCAGAGCTAAAAGAGTTGAAAATATAGTTGAAAGACTCCTAGATAAAGGTTTCATTAGACCAAGTGTCTCACCTTGGGGTGCTCCGATCTCATCATCTGTAAAAAGAACGGTTCTCTTAGAATGTGCATAGATTATCCTCAGTTGAATAAGATAACCATAAAGAACAAATATCCTCTTCCCAAAATTGATGACCTATTTGACCAACTCCAGGGTGCTACTTGTTTCTCCAAAATGGACCTCAAATCTGGGTACCATCAGCTTAAGGTTAGATAAAGAGACATCCCTAAAACAGTTTTCAGGACCCGCTATAGTCATTATGAGTTTTTGGTCATGTCATTTGGAGTGGCAAATGCATTAACAGCCTTCATTGATCTTATGAACAGGGAGTTGAGGCCGTACTTAGATATGTTCAATCATTGTGTTCTGATCTACTTTGTAATAAGGATGAGTATGCTGAACATCTTAGAATTGTCCTTCAGACCCTTAAAGATCAGCACCTATATGCCAAATTTTCCAAATGTGAGTTATGGTTAGCATCTATGGCGTTTTTGGGTCATATTGTGTCTGCTGAAGGTATTCAAGTTGATTTCCCAAAATACTGAGGCAATAAAGAATTGGCGAAGGCCCACAACTCAAAGAGAGATAAGGAGTTTCTTAGGCTTGGTAGGTTAGTACAGGTTGTTCGTAGAGGGATTTTCTTCTATCTCAGCTCATTTGACTAAGCTGACTTAGAAGAAGGTTACGTTCGTATGGTCAGAAGCTGGTGAGAAGAGTTTTCAAGAGTTGAAGACTAGGCTGACTACAACCCCGGTCTTATCCCTACGCGAGGGAGCCGATGACTTTGTGGTATACTATGATGCTTCCAGAGTTAGGTTAGGATGCGTTATTAATACAAAGAGGCAAGGTAATAACATATGCCTCTAGACAGCTTAACACCTATGAGAAGAACTACCCTACCCACGATCTTGAGCTTGTTGCTGTGGTGTTTGCTCTAAAAATCTGGAGACACTATCTCTACGGTGGGCATGTAGATTTATTTACGGACCACAAAAGCTTGCAGTATGTATTCAGCTAGAAAGAGCTAAACCTGAGGCAGAGGAGATGGTTGGAGCTGTTGAAAGACTATGACATGAACATCCTCTATCACCCAGGTAAAGCTAATGTAGTTGCTAATGCTCTTAGTAGGTTGACCATGGGGAGCACTGCTTACATTGAGGATGAAAAGAAAGAATTGGCTAAAGAAGTGCACAGACTAGCCCATTTAGGGGTGTAGATTGAAGATTCTGACGAGGGTGGTGCCATTATAAAAATGGGGCAGAGTTATCATTGGTGTCGGAGGTGAAAGAAAAGCAAGACAAGGATATTATTCTCCTTCAATTGAGTGAAGATGTTCAGAAATGGCAAGTATTAGTGTTTGCAAAAGGGAGAGATGGAGTCTTGAGATACTAAGGTAGATTGTGTGTGCCAAGTCTTGATGGCCTTATAGACAAGATCCTAGCCGAGGTTTATAATGCCAGATACTCTATTCACCCAGGTGCAACAAAAATGTATAGAGATCTACGAGAGGTTTATTGGTGGGGTGGCATAAAGAAGGACATTGTAGAGTTTGTGTCCAAATGCCTGAATTGCCAGTAAGTTAAGGTGGAGCATCAAAGATCTTGTGGTGTGGCCCAGAATATTGAGATTCTAGAGTGAAAGTGGGAGTGGATTAATAACAGGCTTACATTGATCCTGTAGATAGCATGATTTGATATGGGTCATAGTAGAGACAATGACCAAGTCGGCTCACTTTCTGCTTGTCAAGATGACTGATACAGTTGAGGACTATGCCAGACTTTACCTTAAATAGATTTTTAGGTTGTACGGGGTTCCTATACCCATTATTTCAGACAGAGGAGCCCAATTCACAGCACAGTTTTGGAAGTCCTTTCAGAAAGGGCTTGGCACAAAGGTGAATCTTGAAACAACTTTCCATCCACACACAGACTGACAAGCAGAGCGGACCATGCAAACCCTTGAGGATATGTTGAGGGCATTTGTGATAGACTTTAAAGGTAACTGAGATGATCACTTACCCTTGATTGAGTTTTCCTATAACGACAGTTTCCACGCAAGCATACAATGGCACCATATGAGGCCCTTTGTGGGAGAAAGTGTAGATCACCCATTAGGTAGTTTGAAGTTGGTGAGGTAGGATTGATAGGACCTGATTTAGTCCATCAGGCTATGGAGAAGGTGAAAGTTATCCAAGAAAGACTAAAGACAACCTAAAGCCGACAAAAGTCTTACATTGATGTTAGGAGGAGAGATTTGGAATTTGAGGTAGGTAATTGGGTGTACCTGAAGATGTCACCATGAAGGGAGTTATGAGATTGGGGAAAAAATGGAAGCTCAGTCCATGATATATTGGGTCGTACCAGATTGTTAAGAGAGTTGAGAATGTGGCATATGAATTGGAATTGCCACTAGAGTTAGCTGCTATTCACCCAGTACCACATTTCTATGCTTAAGAAATGTTTCAGAAATCCCACGCTGGCTGTACCTCTAGACAGTATTGGGGTCAAGGAAAGCTTGAGGAAGATATGAAGGCCAAAGATCCACTCTTGTTTGTAGGCCTCAATGAGGATCTTGAAGGTGAATTTCCATGACTGATCTTGAAGATTTATATTTGTTTAAGTTCATTAATCTTGTACGTTTTGAGCCAACTCTTCATATCGTTGTCACTCGAGGATGAATGATCCCAAGGGGGACATATTGTGACATCCGATGAAATTATCAAAATACCCTAGAAAGGAAACATGCGCATAACACGTCTTCCCATGCTCAATTTGCAAATCCGAGACTAGATTTGCGATCAGTATGAAAAATTGAGTAGGAAAATGGTCCTAACCCGATTTTATAGCAACCGGGTTGAAAAATAATTTTCATAAAATTTTCTGAGAAAGTGAGGGAATTGGCCCAGGGCGCGACACGCCTGGGACGCGGACCCATACTTCAATTTTTTTTTTAAAATTTCAACGGGAAACTAGAAATCTCGAATTTGAGCGAAATACACATGTCCACGCCCTAGGAGGACGCAGACATGGTGTATGGGGTGAAATTTTCTTCTTTTTGTTTTAAGAAAGGACAGTTTTGACTTTTCTCACCCTCCTTAAGCCTTAATTAGTCGGTTTTCACTCAAATTAAACCCCTAGAACGTATTAATTCACGTCAATATCTTCAAAACCTTCCAAGAAACTTAGAATGTAGAATCAAGAAGTAAACTAGGGCTTTCAAGCACTCTCCTCAATTCTTCCAAGAACTAATTTCTCAGGTATGTAAGGCCCTCCAAAAGTTATCCTACGTATGTTTAGTATATTGGAATACGAATTTCTCCCAATATTCAAGCCTATAAATTAAGATCCATTTTTCTCTATTATCAGTGAATTTTGTCAAATTACTGTTCATGCATTTTTCCTTGATACGGATCATGACTTTTGTTGATTTTATTTTTGAATTAAGATATTGAGACATGATTTTCAGTAATGGTTATATTTATGAAAATCCTATCACTATATCATGAAAAGTTACTATTTTCATAGTTTTTAACTGAGTTTAAGAAGTACTTTAAGTTTTTGCATTTACTAGATATCTGAGTAATAAAGATCATGTTGAAATATTTTGCATTGATCCAACTTTCAGAAAAAGTAGAGAGTCAAGTTGAGAAAAGTTTAAGAAAAGCTAAGTTGGGCTACGTCCCCAAAAGATCAAAGATATATTTTGAGAACTTTTATTCCTTAAGTTATGAGCATCATGAAAGTTATTTTGGGAGTAATGTTGAGCACCAATATGAGTGAGAGTAGAATTAATAACTTGAATGCATAAACTACGTAGCCAGTGTAGGATAGGATTGTACCAAGGTACAAATCCTCATTTGCCACTAAGATGGCCCACTTTTGAGATGGATCCACTTCCCTAGTTTTCATTTCTTACCCCGATAAAGTATGGGATGGCTCTGGCAGCGTGGGCAAGATGTTGTATCACAACGAAGCTCATAGTAGTGTGGTGGTCGGTTAGAGAAACTTCTCAAGCTAAAGCAAGTTAGTTTTACATATATACTCTCAGCATATGTTCTATTTTCAGCATGTAGTACATTTATTACTTATGCTACTTTTATTTCAGATATGTTGTACTTTGAAAATATTGCCTTATCCTAAGTTTTCGTTTTTGCTATTTTACATACCGTACATTTCACGTACTAACATCTTTAGGACCTGTATCGTTTCATGGTGCACACGCAGGTGAAATAGTACCTCAGCAGACACTCCGTTGATGACTAGACATCCTTCCAGCTATTGGTGAGGCCTCTTCTCAGTCAGGGGCTTTTGAAGTTTTAGCTATATTTTTCCCTTTTAGTATTTCCTTCAGTTGTGGCTACTTGGGGCATGTCTCAGTAGTTGTTACAATTTATTTTAGTTAGAGCTTCCATAGACTATGTGACAAGTATTTCAGATCTTCTTTTTCAATTGTTGTTGAGATAATTCGCTATTTAGTTTATTCAGACATTATGATACTCTCAACTTATTATGTCTATGCCTTTTTATTTCTGTTTAAGTCTTCCATTGAGTAGAGTAGCCAGGTCAAATGGTTCGCTTGGGACCAGAATTGGTTCTGGGTGTCGGCCGCGTCTAGGGTGTGAATTCGGGGCGTGATATTCGGCCCATGTATTAAACTCAAGACCAACCCACAATATAGGCCTTTTTTTTGCTTCCTTTCTTTTTCTTTCTTATTTTCTCTTCCTCTGTAGCAGTGTATTTATTTGTTTTTTTTTTAAAACAAACTTATTTTAAATTGTTTTTTATTGCATTTTCTAAAATTGAAAATATCTTTTTTTAAGAACTTTTTTCAATATCTTTTACTATGTATATAGTTTAATGGTATTATATAAATATTTATGTGGTGTATATGCACCGTATCAATTTCATAAAAGTGTATAAACTTATATTAATATTGTATAAATAGTTATGTAATATAGCAACGTTGTATAAATTATGTATAAACATGTATCAATATTATATAAAGTGTGTAAACGTGTACCGATATTGTATCAATTGTATACAAACATGAGTCGAAATTACATAAATAGGCATGTAATGTATCGACATTACATAGATGGTGCATAATCATATCAATATTGTATAAATAAGTATGTAATATATCGACATCGATATTTATTTGACTATCATGCATTCCCACCTTAATAAAATAATAAAATAAACAATAAATAATAAAATGACAAAAAAATTCACAAAAGAAATGAAACAATAAAAAAAGAAAAAAAAGTCTTTCAAATAGAGCAAATAATTTTTTTTAAGAACATTGACATTTAAAAAAAAATTAACATAGCACAATTGAAAAAAAAATAAAAAAAGGATTTATTTAAAAAAATTAAAACAAAAGACTAAGTGGCCGAACAAATAGGGTCAAACTGTGTGCCAAAAAATAAAACACAAAAAAAAATCTATAAAAACAAAAAGAAAAAGGCCAAAGCTACAAAATGAAAAAAGCAAAAAAAGAAAAAGAAAAAAGACTGAATGAAAGGCTGAATGACCGATAAGTAAAAAGGCCGACTGTCGAAAATTGTAACCAAATAGCCAAAAGCTAGCCGAATGACTATTTTTAGTAATTAAAAAAAGTGAGCTATTTTTTGTATAAATAATTTTTGAAAAATTTACACAAATACACAACTTATCTTATCATAATCTCTAAAACTTTCTACCATTTAAAAAAATTAGAAAATTTCCATTTTCTTACTCTGTGTTAGAACCCGTATTGTGAAAAAATTGGAGTGCTTGTGAAATGGAGACAAATGTTGCAAATTTCGAATAAGTCGGGATTTAAGCGTTGAGATTTCAAGTG
>JAPFFP010058232.1:0-27816 GCA_026153255.1 Solanum medicagineum | reverse complement strand
ACAGCTCCAATGTTATGGCCACCAAAAGAATCATCTCAAAGGTAATTGAAAGATAAAGTTGAAAGATATGTATGCAGTTCTGGTAGGTGGTAGCCCCGAGGGGTTGATTATAACCTAGCCAGGGGATGATCTTATCAAAGGGGGGTTAGCCCGAGGGGTTGAGTATAACCTAGCCAGGGACAAACCCGATATATTTTACCACTGATCAGTTGGTCATATGTTCTACAGCTGTGCACAGATGATACAGTAAAGGTAAAGGTAGAGTAATGTAAAGAATGTAAAGTATATGATTCCACAGTATAACTAAAGGTGGTCCACAAACTTACACCAGTGCATGGGTTCATTTGAGTTACTACTTTACGTACAATATATCCTGCCTTACATACTCAGTACATTATCTCGTACTGACGTCTCTTACGGGGGACCTGCATTTCAAGCTGCAGGTATAGGTGCTAGTAGATCTCCCCAGTAGAAGTACAGGATATTCAGCTGCTGTCACCAAGCTCCAATTGCTTCGGGGCTTTATATATGTCTAGAGCTTATGTTTATATTGTGCAGTTAGTTGAGGCGGAGCCTGACCCGAACCTTATCAGATGTTCTTCTTTATTTAGAGGCTTTGTAGACCATGTAAAGCAAAGTGAAATCATGTCGTACTTTAGACACCGTGGCCCCAATGGCCTAGTCATATGCATTTCCTTTTGGATGGTTATCACTGTTAATCTTCTTAAAGGCATGTCAAATGTAGAAATCCCTTATGATATGTATAGAAAGCGCATAGATATAGGTTGGTTCTCCCGGGCCTTATCGGCAACGGGTGCCAGTCCGCCCTAACAGGACTTTGGGGCGTGACATAAAGCTACCTCACCAACCTCAAGCCACCCAACCGGTGATCTACAACGTCTACAATAGAGAGCTTCAAAAGGAGCCATACCGAGGCTTGAATGATAGCTGTTGTTCTATGCAAACTGAATCAATGGAAGATGATCATCCAAACTACCCTTAAGATCTAATACACAAGCTCTAAGCATGTCCTCAAGTGTTTAGATAGTTCTTTTGGCTTGGCCATCCATTAGAGGGTGAAAGGCCATACTAAGCTTTACCTAGGTTCCAAGACCTCTTTGGAATGACCTCCAAAAGTGTGAAGTGAATTGTGCACCATGATCCGATATGATAGATAAAGAAATTCCATGAAATCTTATCAAGTCATGAATGTACAACCTAGTATACTTTGCAGCCCCCTGTGTAGTCTTAACGGGTAGAAAGTAAGCCGATTTTGTCATATGGAACCAAAACCCTTTCTAGTGTTGGGAAACCCAATCACAAAATCCATATTAATCTCTTCCCACTTCCAAGTAGGAATCTCTATGTCTTGGGTTAGGCCACTCGGCCTTAGATGTTCGGCTTTGACTTGTTGGAAACTATTGCAACCGAATACAAATTTGGCAATGTCCCTCTTCATTCCACCCCACCAAAACACCTTTCTCAAATCTCTATACATCTTAGTAGAGCCCGGGTGAATAGGGTAAGAAGAAACATGAGCCTCATCAAGAATTTTTTTCTTCAAGCTATCAACACAAGGCACACACAACCTACCTTACCATCTTTTACCAATGCCTTCAATTCTAGCAATGTGGGATCAAGATCTTACTAAGCTTTTACCTCCTCAACCAATGAAGATTTAGAACCATCAACAACAACAATAACACCATCACCACCCTCTTCCAACCTAACTCTCAATCTAGCCAACCGATGAACTTCCCGAGCCTCCCCTATGCCACCATCAACAATATAAGGTAGGCTACCCATCGAAACCCTACTCAAAGCATCTGCTACCACATTAGACTTACCGTGATGATAATACACACTCATATCGTAGTCCCTAAGAAGTTCTAACCATCTCCGTTGCCTCAAGTTTTGGGTGAAGACATATTGGGGGATCTTATGATCGGTGAACATATCAACATGCACTCCATACAAGTAGTGATGCCAAATCGTTAATGCAAATACAACGGTAGCTAACACATGATCATGGGTAGGATAATTATTTTCATACACTTTGAGTGTCTAGAAGCATAGGCTATGACCTTACCATTTTGCATCAACACACAACCCAAACTAACCCGGGAAGCATCATAATAAACAACAAATACCTTTAGCCCTTCTGGTAGTGACAATATAAGAGAGCCGACACAAGCTTATCTTTCAATATTTTGAAACTCCTTTCACACTCATCGGACCACACAAATTTGGCTTTCTTTTGAGTCAATTTGGTCATGGGAGAGGCAATAGAAGAGAATCCATTCACAAACCTCTGATAGTAACCCGCTAAGCCTAAGAAGCTCACAATATCTGATGGGCTCAATGGTGTAGGACAATTTCTAATCACATTAGTCTTTTTAGGGTCCACTTTGATACCATCCCCCGACAACACTTGACCTAGGAAGGTCACTTCTTTCAACCAAAATTTACACTTCTCATATTTAGCATATAACTTCTCTTCCCTTAATTTTTGCAACACAACCCTTAAATGAGCCTAATGCTCCTCCTCAACAAGAGAATAGGTTATAATATCATCAATGAATACCACAACAAAGGAATCAAGGTAAGGCTTGAAGACCCTATTCATTAGGTCCATGAAGATGGATGGCGAATTGGTCAACCTAAAGGACATCACAACAAACTCAAAATGCCCATAACTAGTCCGGAAGGCCGTCTTTGGAATGTCACGCTCCCTCGCCTTCACTTGATGGTACCTGGACGGAAGATCAATCTTAGAGAAGTGGCTAGCCACTTGCAATTAGTCAAGCAAATCATCCATTCTTGGAAGAGGATACCTATTCTTTATGGTAACCCTACTAAGTTGCCGATAGTTAATGCACTTTCTAAGAGACCCATCTTTGTTCTTCACAAACAACACCAGTGCACCACAAGGTGATTGGCTAGGTCTAATGAAACCCTTCTCCAACAAGTCCGTCAATTGCTCCTCTAACTCCTTTAACTTTGCTGGGGCCATATGGTAAGGGGAATAGAAATAGGTTGAGTATCGGGTAGGAGGTGTATAACAAAATCCATTTCCCTTTCGGGACGAACACCGGGGAGGTCATTTAACAATACACAAGAAACACATTTACAACTAGAACCGACTCTATAGGAAGGACTTTAGACTCCACATCCCTAACCCTCACAAGATGATAAAGACACCCCTTAGAGATCAACTTATGGGCTTTAATGAAAGAGATGAATCTACCCCTGACCACCTAATGTGCTGTCAAATTACAGCACATTTGATGCCTAAAATAAAGGATTTTATGAGTTCTTAAAGTGACTTTTTAGTGTTTTGATGTGTTTTTGTGTTAATCTTACAGAAAAGTTAGGTTGGCATGATTTTGGAGAAAAGTTGCAGATTTTGCTGTAGCATAGGTCATACGAGCCCTCCTACGAGTCGTAGCTCACGCTATGTGTCATAGGATGGTGTCGTTGCAGGAGTCAGACACCAAAAATTAGAAATTTTCCAAGTGAAGGTCACCCTATGAGCCCCAACCTATGAGTCGTAAGATACACTACGACTCATATAGGTGGACTCGTAGCAAGAATCAGAGAGCCAAAATATTAGACCAAAAAACTGAAGAACAAGCCTACAAGACCAATATACGAGTGGTAGCTCAAGTATAGGGTCAGATGAGCGTGGTAATACAAAGAGTTCTTGTGCGGTTACCATAAATAGTGAGCAAGTGAAAGTGAATGAAGAGATTATAGAGCAACTTGCTTAACTCTGGATGAGCATGGATTTGATTTTGAATCAAAACCAAGCTAACGTGAAGGCAATAGCTCACTAGCCCCCAATACTCCTGTATGTGATGATCAATTCTTTGATGAGGATGCCTATTATGTAAGCAACCAAGCGGCGGGTTTTCGAAACAAGCCCCAAGGGTCCAACTCAGACTATTGAAGGCGAGGTTCCGGGAATCAAGGTCAGAACTTCGACCGAGATGGGATGTACAGAGATAATAGGGGTGGATATTATGAGAGAGAGAGAGAATGCTAGATGTAGAATAGGGGAGAAGAGAAGGCTACAGAAGTGGTCCTTATGTTCCACCACCCAATCATTATTCCGGATCAAGCAATTCTAGGATCGAAGATATGTTTGAAAAGTTGTTGAAGCAAGCAGACCATTGAGATGAGACTCTAAAGGGGATGAATGCAGATATCTCTAGTATTAATCAAGAGATAGAGTCTCATTTAGTGGCAATCAAGCAACTTGGACAACAGTTTGGGCATGTGTCTTCACAATTGAACCAATGCTAAAAGGGCACCCTACCAATCAATATGGTTCAGAATCCAAAAAATGAAGGGCAATGCATGGCGGTGATGAGTCGGAGTGCAAAGAGAACAATATATCTCCCTATGCCAACTGTGGTGGATGAAGTCATCGAGAAGGGTTTTGATGGTGAAATTGAAGTCGAGGGAGAAGATCCGAAGGGTGGTGGGATGCAATAAGAAGAGATAAGGGAGCATGACAAAGTGAAATCCATCCCAAAACCTCCACCTCCATTCCCTCAAAAGCTCAAAAAGAAGGAAGAGGAGGATAAATTCAAACACTTCCTCTCAATGTTGAAGCAACTCTCCATCAATATCCCTGCCCTAGAAGCATTGGAGAAAATGCCTAGATATACAAAATATATAAAGGATTTAGTCACCAAGAAATACATTTTGAGCCAAGAGTTCTCACAAGAACTCCAACAATGTAGTGTGATTACGACTAAATGTCTTACTCAAAAGCGGGAGGACCCTAGGGCATTCACCATACCTTGCACTATTGGCTACGTTGAATTTGTAGGAGCAATTTGTGAGTTAGGAGCAAGCATCAATTTAATGCCTCTTGCAGTGTTCAAAAAGCTCGGGCTTGGTACTCCTACCCCAACATGAATGATGTTGCTTATGGCAGATCGAACCATTAAAAAGCTGGAGGAAATCCTTTTAGATGTGCTTGTTAAAGTTGATAAGTTCATCTTTCACGTAGATTTTGTGATCCTCGACTATGAATTTGATTTTGAGGTACCCACCATTTTGGGGAGACCTGTCTGGCCATTGGGAGAGCACTAGTGGATATGGATTCTGGTCAGCTGGGTTTCAGGGTTAATTATACGGAAGTTGTGTTCAATATTCACTAATCCATGAAACACCCAGATGCATGCAAGAGTGAGGTATGGACATTCGATGATACTTGACAAAGGAAGATGACAAAGTCGAGTCACAATGTTAAACAAGGCGCTTCTTGGGAGGCAACCCAAGCATTTTGCTAATTATTTGTTTGTTTGAGACTCAGAGTCGTAGTAGTTGGATTTAAAGTTAGAGATAATTATGCAATTGTAATATTTTTTGAGGATTTCTATGCTTTGAAGATTGGTTTGCAAGTAAAAAAGGGAAGAACTGAAGATCTGGAAAAATTGGACTTGGAACAGCTCCTATGAGCAGGCCTACAAATTGTACTCTTCACTACGACTCATACTCATGACTCGTAGGGGAAAACAGTGAGCATCTGAAGTTGGCACATAGTCTACGAGCCAACCTTACGATTCGTAGGATGTCCTATGAGTCGTAAGAGAGGTTCGTAGTGCCCAAGTATGATTGCTGAATTATTGCTAACTGTTGGGTTTGGTACGAGACTAGGCAGCACGAGCCGTAGGATGACCTACTACTCGCAGTCGGGGTCTCGTAGCCTCAATCTGTGGCATTCTAAAGCCTGACCCGATTTGTTATAAAAGGGGGTCAAATAATCTTTGACCCCAATTTCCCCATTTTCTAACCCTAAACACGATGGAAAACCATTTACCATCCCGTAAATCTGTCTCCAACCAAAAATCCTGGCTGCCCACATCATTTCCAGCAAAGATTCCAGCTAAGGGTACAAAATCCTAGGTTTTTGGCGCGAAAATCATCTCTCCTTCTTTTGGTTCACTTTTCAACTCAATTGGTAAGCTTTTTTATTTCACTTTGATTATTATTGATAAGCTTGTTCCCTACATGAGTATAGGTTTAGTTTGATCATACTTAAATATGCCATACATCTCTTTGCTGAGCTAAGCTTGTAATCTAGGGTTTATTGGATTTCAAAATGATTGAGTTATGGATTGAGCATTGTTGGAGTTTTCAATGGATAGATATGAGTATGAAATTGATGAATGTTTTGTTTAAGTCGCACTATTGTTGCTCACATAGGGTTGGAATAGTTATCGGAGTTTAAATTTAGATTGTATGGGTGTGATTGTGTGTGTTTGAGCAAGTGAGTTGTGATTGAATCATAATGAATGGTTATTACACTCCTTTAGAATGTTGTATGATTGCCAAGTGTTGGTTTAAAATGTGTTCTTTGTTTGGTATGCTTGTCAAATTGTTAAATTGATCTCGACTCCTAGGGTTAATGGTTATTTTCAATTGCCAATGTTAGTTAGGAGTTGAATATGAGTCGTTTAGTGTTGCTTTGCTCCCCTTTGCTTAAATGTGTTGAGATTTGGTGATGAATTTGTTCCTTGAGTGAGAAATGAGTAGGCATTGCAGGAAGTTCTGGGCTAAGTTACGAGGCACTCTTACCACTCGTAAGTTCCTATATGAGTCGTAGTGGCCCCTCATATCAAGCATTAGTCACTTGTAATTCCTTCACATTCCTCAAACGAGACCCACATACGATTCGTAGTACCTGGTATGACTCGTACTTGGGGGTCTCATAGACATAGCTCAGTTTTAAAAATGTTTCTAGAACTAGGTACAAAACCAGGGCTACAACTCGTAGGCCATCCTGCGAGTTATAACTGTGTCTCGTATCTATGATCAAAAAGCATTTTAAAATGCACAACTGGTTCTACGAGGTCAGTATACAAATCGTAGGTCATCCTACGAGTCGTACTTGTATTTGTACCTGCATATCTATAGTTATATCAGTTCTTGTTTTCCCTTTACTTAGTATTGTTCTTTATTGTGTGTTAAGTAAGTAAATTATCTTAATGCTCATGTGGATTGTTGGTTGTGTTGCAGAAATCATGCTGCCCAAACTCAAGAGGGCTATCCAAACATTCAGGTGGAGACTAGTGGACGAGTCTTCTGAGACTGAGAGGTCCGAGGGTTCAGTTGAAGTCCACAAGGTTAGGATTGACCCTTTTTCCAATGTTCCTCAAAGACTAGCCCGTATAGCTCGGGAGACTATGGAAGTTACAAGTGCCTCCTAGTCTGAAGAGGAGGTACAAGAAGTGGAGAAAAATGACTCGGAAGTAGTTCACCTGAGATGACTCCTCCATATTCTAGCTCCTAGTCATAGTTTGAGAGCACTTCTCAGCCTGAGCAGGAGGAAGCCCAATCTCAGCCCCCAGTCGACCCCAGATGGTGTGTTGCAGGCATGAAAGAGATCTATGATCAGGGGCTAGAGGTTAAGGGGCATGGCAAGCCGATACAGAAATTTCACGAGGAATCCAGGTTGACCACAGCGGGGTTAGAAAGAGTAGCTGACTCGGATACATGATTGGATGAGCACGGGCTCCATTGGACTATGCAGCAGCTGGGAAAATATGCCCCTTTGGTGGCTTATGAGTTCTATGCTACATACCTTGCTACACTCCACCGGGGGCTGCCGAAGATCAAGAAGCCAATTGAGCAGCCGAGGCTACGAGTAGTGACAGTTGGGGGAAGGAAGGTTCACATCTCAGAGGAGACAATCCACCAAGTACAGTTTGGGCCTACCTATAGAGCACCCCAGTCGACCGTTGAGCATGATAGTCGGATCGGTAAAATGAGAAGAGCAGTTACAGGGAATGATGTTGGGGTCAGGAGCCTATCCACCTACAGCAAAATCAGGAAGAATCTTGGTGTTAGGATCCAAACCCTCAATGAAGGTATGGACCAACACCTCATTAGCTTTGCAATGATGGGGACAGTTAATAAGGAGAGTTGTAAACCTGTCCCAGGCTTGGTACAAATTTTCTCCTAGTCTTTGTTTGAAACTTAAAATCTCACTCCTGAGTTTGGTTGTCTTTCTAGATGAAAAGAATCTTGTCAGGAACTTTCTAGCCAGCTCGTGTCATATAGTGATTAAGTTCGGTGGCTCAATTTGTATCCACCTTCTTGCTTTCCCCATTAGTGAAAAGGGAAACAAAGTCATTCTCACATAATCTCTATTCATGCTTGTGGGGATGAAAGTGCCAGCGATCTCCAAGAGGTTTTGGAGATGAATACAAGGGTCCTCATGTGGCAGCCAAGTAAATTGCCAGGTGGAGTGCAACAATTGAACCATGTTTTACTTGAGCTCCTAACGACCACCAGACTTTTGTTTCTAAAAATAGCTTGTCACATTGGTAGTGCATAGGATTACCACATCTCGGATTGGCCTAGCCGTGGCTGCTGGTGCGGGATTCTGTTCATCCATCTCTTCTATAACAGCTTTAACCTCTTCTTTATTATCCTCCTGATCTTCCTGTTTAATTAGTTCTATTGGCGGAATGGGGCACAAGACACCTTCCCTCCTTCAACACTATCGAAAGCAAGAGTCTGGATCCTCAAGTGTAACCAACTGAATACCTGCAAGCAAAGCATGACTAAGATCAACTGCAGTGAACATACTAAACACAACACCTTCGAAAAATTAACTAGCTTCTAATTTTATGTCCCTGGCAATGACGCCAAAAACTTGTTGCTTCCCCAGCCCACTTAAGTGTACGAGGTCAAAACAAGTAATATAGTGGCCCTATTTAGGAGTCGGATGTCGAACCCAAGGGATTTAAACTAGAATTCAATTATAAATTGAAGATTGTCATGTCAAGTGTGATTTATTTAGAAATGATGAAAAATGTGGGATAAAACTAAAATAACTAATGATAACTACAATTGTCAATTGATGTTGACGGGAATATTGATGTATATAAGATTTAGGGATTGTAATTATTTTGACACATATACTAGACTCAATACTTGCACTGATGTGTGGGTTTCCAAATTATTGATTCACAGGGTTGAAAGTACCTAAGTAGGGTTGCATGCCTCTACTGGCCTACCCTCATTGACAACCTAACTATATCATTGAGTGGGGATAGACATGATCAATGAGCATGCTTTAATGTTATCTTCCTATATTTGAATTAAGATAGGTGTATGGGAAGTTGTCACGGGTCTTCCATATATGAATCTACCTAGTTTCCTAGATGAAAAAGCTCCCTATACCCCTGCCTTCTATTCACTCCAATATTTCTCGAATTCAGATTGAACAACGAATTTACCTCATGGTTGGCCGGAAAACGAAGTACGGATAAAAGAAATATAAGAATAATTAACTGAAAACCCATTCATAATTGCAAATATCAAGTACTAAAACATGTTCTATGGCTACAATCCTAGAATATGGGGAGATTAGTCACTTATAATTGTCTCAAAACTCATTAAAAAAGCTAATCAACATTCAAGAATGGAAATCAAAGGTGAAAGCAAACCAAAGTAACCCTAAGATAGAGTTCTCAGTCATATATCCTTGTTCCACAATAAAAATTAGATAAAAAATTAATGTTCTAAACTGAATATAAATCTAAAAATCCCATTTCTCACTTTTGCCCTTGTGTCTTCAAAGTCCGCGACGTGGACTAGGCTGCTTTTACTGTATTTTTGTATTTAATGTTGATAGGGCTAAGTTCTCTATTTCTTGTACAAGTCCTCGGCGCAAACTTTGACTCTTTTCCTTCTTTGCACCTTTTTCTCCATGATTTGAAGTTTCACGGCTTCTTCCCAAGGTCCGTGACACGCACTAGTTCACCTTATTTGAGTTGTATGATTTCTTCACTTAATTCTGCAGTTGTGTCCTTCATTACTCTGGATGTAAACCCCAACATGCATAATCTGCTGAAAAATCTACAAAAACACAACCAACAAGCGCATTTGACATAGGATTAGCAAAATAAGCCGAATTACATTAAAAACACCTAAAGTCTATGGATTTATCCTCTGACTAAGCACTACCCATGAGTAATTTTGGTTTATTTGGAGTATAAGATGCCTAAGATCAGACGCACATAAAAAGTAGCATGAACTTGCTCAACATTTCGGTTGCACTATTTTAAGGTGTAGAGGTTGAAGCATTCTTGTTCTTATCACTTGATGCTTGAGTATGAATTTGTTCATTAGTGATTCTTCCTGTCTGTATGTCATACTCTAATTCTTTTCCAATTCGAATTAGATTGTCAAAACTTTGAATGCTTGTGAAATAGAGGGTTTTGTAATATATATCATCAAGCGATCTGATGAAAGTTAGGACTAACTTCTCTTAATAAGGTAGATGACACATTTTAGAAGTCCCGATTCTCTATTGTGTGACATATTCCTCAACAGATTCAGGAGAAATTCTTTTGACTTCGAGCAAATCTAACATTGTAGGATCACTTTTTATGTTGAATTTGTATTGCTTTATGAAGTCTCAGGTGATATCTTCCCATGCCAACCACTTCTCAAAATCTTGTTTGACGTATCAAGTGAAAGCTATCCCAGACAAACTCTGAATAAATAATCTCATTAAGAGAGTCTCATTGTTTCAATGCCAACTAATCTATTACAATAATCCTTGAGATGTGTGATTGGACCCTCATGTTCGTCAAACATGTTGGCTTTTGGAACTTTGAACCCTAATGGTAATTCACCTCTTGGACGTAGGCATAACTTCTCCTACCTCAAGTCACGGGCATTTTTTAGCGCAATCTCTTATTTACCTCCTTTTCCAAGTTATAAATCTTTTGTGGTAGTACGTTCAAGTACGACCCTTCTGTTTCATCATATGCTTCTATGCTTTGCAAAGCATCAAAATTGATGTTTATTGGAAGTAATGATCGAGTGAGTGTGCGAGCAAGAATGGAATGAGCAGAGAGAGTCCAAAGGTGCTTTCAATTGGATAAGAAGGAGGATTATTTTTTAGTATATTGAGCAGATTATACATATTGTAGATTCTCAATCAAACCAACGTTCAAATATTAGACAACCTTTGAGCAAAAGATATCAAGTATGTAATGACCTAGTTGGTCTATGAAAATTATAGTTTTACCCTTTTATAAATTGCTTTGGGCCTATTTTGAACTATTAGAATAGTTGGAATTGGAATTCAGAGTTGTAAAGTTGAAAATATTGAGTTTTGGTATTTTTGGCTTATGTTATTGAAAAAATAAATATTTGTGTCATTCAAAATTTTGGAGGTTGGATTAGGGATCCGTCGATTCCATGAGTTCCGTAATGTCAAAGTTGAACTATAGGAAGTTGCATAACTGAATTTGGAGTTAAAGTGAGATTTTTAGGCCCAAAGTTGTGATTTTAGTCATTTTCGAAATCAAAGTTTGCCTTTGGTCAACATTTGGAGTTCAAAAATTCAGATCAAAATTTTGATAATTCCAATAGTTCCACATGGTGAAATAATGCTAGAAATGGTCTCGAAATATTTAGAGCTTTCAAGGGTAGTTTTGGTATTTTGATACTTTAAACAAGTTTTATAGACTTGAATCAGTAAACGTGGGGAGGAGGTCTTAAAACAGATTTTTGATGATTCCCTTGAGTGCGGATTGATATTTCTGGTATGGGTATATATTTGGTTTGTGAAATTTTGAATTTGGTGAGTTTCGGGTCCATTTTGAGTAGGGAAATTGGACTTAGGTTGTGGATATCTGGTGCAGGCAGCCATCTTCTTCGCGTTCGTGGAGGTGTGGATATGCTGAGCTCTACTTTCGTGGACTAAGTCACGCGTTCACAGAGTTATGGCATATAAATCTCCGTGTTCGTGGGAAGGGCTCCGTGATCGCAAAGTAGTTTTATACCTAGATGGTTTTAAACTTGTGAAACACCACTTTTAATTTATTTTGGAACTTCTAGGCTTATTGGGATGATTTTTTGAAGAAAGATTACCGACGATTCTTGTTAGGTAAGTGCTTCTAACACTGAACTAATGTTCGTCGGGGTATCTTCGACGTAGAAATCAGTCGAGGTGCTAGAGACCTCTCTATCGGTGCTAGAACCCGCAGTGGTGTCATCGACAACAGCGACCATCGTGCCACTTGAGAGACTTTGTATATGTTCTGACAAGGCCCCCATGGGTTCTACCTTGTAGCACTAGCTCGGTAGATGTATACATCGACACCAACGTCAGGCATATTTCCTCCTAATGTATTGGTTTAATATATTACATATGCATTGTATCTTTGACTAACACTGTGATTTTTATTTTACTAGTATATATGGTACACATTGTACACTAACTCTTTTCTTGCAGGTGATTGTATTCTTTGTTATCGCATACTTGTTTTATTTCTCTTACCCAGTTACTTGAACCTACTGGGTACATTACGGTGTAGTCACCCCTACTTTGTTGCCTCTCTACAGATAGTGCATAGGGTTTAGGATAGAGGCAGTTGATCATTCCATCTGAGCATTATTGATGCCATCCATATCTCAACGGTGAGTCTTAGACTTTCAGTCACCGTAGATTTTTGGGTACTCTTTTTATTTTCTTATCTCTCAAACTATGTATCAGATATTATGAGACTATATTCGTATTTTCTTTTGAGACAATTGTAATTACCCTTCAGTACGATTTTAGATGTTTTTGTACTCATGACTCTAGGTTTTGGGAGATTTCTTATATTTTTTGAGTTTGTTTCTACTTTATTTATCTTTCTTTATTTTGATCCATTTTGGGTCGTGAAGTTTGTCATCAGAGCTCTAGGTTTGTTGGGATAATGAATCAAGAGCAGGGTGTCTAGTAGAGTCTCGCAGATCATTGTGTAGGCGTCTACACCTATTTTCGAGAGGCTACGAGATACTTGTTAGAAAAAAGCTTTCACATCTTCCTTCCATTCGTGCGTTGCTTTGTATTACTTATTTTGAATAGTCTACTCCTTTCGTGTAGATGTCGACTACCAGATACCGCTGATCAATGAGAGAGGCCGAGGCAGCTGATGTTGCTCCTACCTGAGGTTGAAGTAGAGTTTGGGGAGGACCAGGGGTAGAGTACATATTAGAGGGGTAGTTCCACTTTGAGAGGAGACTAGATCGGCTTCTCCAGAGCCTATTCCTAAGCTAGAGTGGCCTATGGATCCTGTTCCAGCGCCCTTAGTCCAAGAGACTACACCCTCAGTCAGGAGTTACTTTTGAGGGTATCGGCCAGATTGGAGGGAGCTCCTACAGCCTCAGCTACTGTTGAGATACCGATTTCTACCACACCAGTTAGTCCTTTTAATGCTCCACTGGAGCAGGCTATGATTCATGTGGGTCCTTCTTTAGCTCAAGCCGACCTTTCTGTAACTATTATTACTCCACTTTATGCATCTAGACTGAGTTCGAGTACTAAGTTTCAGAGTTTGACTGTTGCTCCATCTATTGCACCTCCTTTATTTTTGGTGCCACCATCTTCTACCAGTCCAGCCATGTCTACAACAGAGTAGAAGAGTTTTCAGAGGTTTTGTGGTTGGCACCACTATAGATCTTCTTAGTCCTGGCGATAGAGCTTATGATTTTCTGTCAGAGTGCCAGGACTAGTAATGTAACCTGGCTATTCTTGAGTCTCATGGGGTTGCCTACACTTCACATCAGTTCACTGGCCTTGCCAATGAGTGGTGGAGGTGAGTGGTAGCTCGTCGACCTATTGGATCTCTAGCTATGACCTGGGGACACTTTATTGAGATATTTCCTGAAAGAATAGTGCCTGCAGCCTCTGAGACAGTCACTGAGATAAGTTTGATAGTCTATGTTTGTTTGTCACCATGAGCCTAGATTTCATGCCTTATCCAGATATTCTTTGTCTAGAATTCCTATTTAGGTCAAGAGGATACGACGTTTTGCCAAGGGCTTGGCATCTTAAAGAGGCTACAACTTTCTTAGTGTTGGCTGAAGGTACTCTCCAGAGTATTGTGGATCTCACTCGTATGATAAAGTGTATAAGGCAGGATAGACAAGGTGGTAGGCAGAGGTTCTGTTGACATGGATAGTTTAATGGGTAGCCATCACGGGACCAAGAGATTTAGAGGCAGAGCCATCAGGCCCGAGCAGTTCAGACAGCACTCCTAGTATCTGATATTGTTGACAGATCCAGGTCCACTTAGTTGGATAGCACACCAGGCGTGGTGGCTTTTTAAGTCAGCCACCTCAGGGGCGAGAGACCAAGGCTTGCTATAGTTGGGATGAAATGGGGCATTTGGCTAGACATTGTCCCTATTGTACATCTTCCACTCAGACTTCAAGTTCTCATCTAGTTTGTCTAGCTCCAGTATCGGCACCCAGGGAAACACCTCCAGGGAAACACCTCAGCTTACGAGAGGTGTTTCTAGAGGGGGTCGTGGTGTAGTGAGAGGTGGTGCTCGTGGTGGTCTATAGGCTAGTGGCAAGCGTGGGGTTTTGTATGCTATCCCATAAAGAGTTGAAGGGGAGGCCTTTAATGCACTCATCACAGGTATGATTCCAATGTACCACTATTCAGCTTTAGTTTTATTTGATCCAGCATTTACTTATTCATATGTGTTATCCTATTTTTCTATTGATATTGATATTATGTGTGAGCCGCTTCCCGAGCCTATATGTGTATCCACCTCGGTAGGTTAATCTTCAGTGGTGAATTAGGTTTATCGGGGTTGTGTTGTGACATTTAAGGGGAGAGATACTATTGCTAATCTGATATTGTTAGATATGGTAGATTTTGATGTGATATTATGTATGGACTGGTTGTCGCCTTATCATGCTATTCTTGACCGTTATGCAAAGAGAATGACCCTATCTTTCCCTAACTTGCCTTAGTTGATGTAGATTGGAGCACTTATTTCAAGGGTGTTATTTCATATATCCATGCTTGTCGATTGATGGGGAAGGGGTGTTTGGCATATTTAGCTCATGTTTGGCTGGTTCTCAGGACCCTCAATAATTAGAGACTAATAAGGTTTCTAGAGAGTTTATGGATGTATTTCTAAATGATTTACTCGGTGTTCCTCTGGATCGTGATATTGACTTTGCTATTAATGTGGAGCAAAGCAGTGAACTCATATTTATTGCTCCTTGTCGGATGGCTCCGACTGAATTGAAGGAGTTGAAGGAACAGTTGGAAGATTTGTTAAAGAAAGGCTTTATTCGTCCAAGTGTATCTCCTTGGGGTGCTCCAACATTATCTACGAAGCAGAATGATAGCAGTATGTGTATGTGTATTTACTATCGCCAGCTTAACAAAGTGACCATCAAGAATAAGTATCCCTTGCGTCATATTAATGATCTTTTTAACATGTTGCAGGGTGTCTTGGTGTTCTCCAAGATTGACTTGAGGTCCGATTACCATCAGTTGAGGGTTTGGGAGTCTGATATCTCGAATACGACTTCTATAATGACCTATATAAGGACCAACATTCTTTTTAATGGTCAATGATGTAATGACCTAGTTGGTCATTATTGGTATTTTCTATGAAAATTACTGTTTTACCCTTTCATAAGTTGCTTTGGTCCTATTTTGAACTATTTGAATTGTTGGAATTGGAATCCCGAGTTTGGTGAACATTCGGAATACAAAATCTTTGATTTGAATTCTTACAATTCCAATGGTTCTTGATGGTAAAACTAACCCTAAAGATGGTCTCATCATAATTATTGGAGTTGCCGAGTGCAGTGTTGGTATTTTGAGTTGTAAACTAGTTTATTTGACTTGCATTTTTAAATGTGTCATGAAAATCTCAGAATGAATTGTTGATAATTCGTTTGACTTCGGATCACTATTTCTAGTATGGATACATATATGTTTTGTGAAATTCTGATTTCAGATGAGTTCCGAATGCATATTTCGAGTTTTTGTTAAATTTGTGTATTGTCGGTGCAACCCCTTTTTACTCTTTGCATTCGTGGAAGTGAACCTGGTTCCTCTCCATGTTTGCACTCAAGGGTCCACATTCGCAGAGGTGGACCTGGTTCTCCACTCTCGTTCACGGAGTGTATTTAATACCTGGACAATGTTAAAACTGTGGGACACAATTTTTAGGCCATTTTTGAACTTTCAAAGCTCTTGGGGTGATTTTGAAGAGAGAGTTTTGAAGAAATATTATGGGTGAGTGATTCTAACACTATTTTAATTATTTTTTAAATGTTTTATCTTGATTTTGTTTTGAATTTCATGATTTTGAATGTCCAAAATTAGGGATTTTTATAATGATTTCAAAAAACTTTAAATGGTGATATCTCCTTTGATTTGAACTCAATTTTAGTGGAATTTTCACCCATAAACTACATTTCTCGTGTAGAACCTAATTTTAAAGTTAATTTCTAGATTTAGAAACTTCAAATTTTAGCCCTCGTTTTGACCATTTTGCCCTTGATCCTAAATTATGCCAATATGGGTATCAAAATGCGTCTCTTGATGAGTAGTAACTATTGTTGATAGATTTTGATCAAACTAGAGGATTGATTTGAGGACTTTAGTTGATTAGAAATTTGTTTGAGTGTTATTTCGACATTGTGGTAGGTTCAGCGAACCCTTTGGGACTAGATTCGTGTTACTCATGTTTATGTGGTAATTGTAAGTTTTAGATTGATGTGTGAGCCAAGGGATTGATATGATTGATTCTTGATGAAAGTGTGATTCTAATTTAGTCGAACATTGAGTAAATGATGATCCTTTTGATAAATTGAGATGAAAACTTTGGTTTTGACATATGTTGGATATTAATGTGATAATATGATACTTTTGACACCCTATGGAGAAACAAACATGGTAAGTTGATAGTAATTGCGGTACTATGGTTGTGACGAGTATAATGTGGGACTTGAAGAGATGGAGATGATAAAAAGTTAATGGTTGAACTTGAAGTACTAGAGGATGCACTTGGCATAGCCCATGATGTCATGACTATTTTATATTATGTCGTATTGGATATGATTACTTGAATAGTAGCAAGGAGATGTATGCTTCTCACTTTATGTATGTACCATTGTGACACTGAGATTGTGATAGTCACACTACTTGAGATCTAGTTGTCGGGGCTAGAGTCCACCGAGACACATCATGTCGGACATACATCATGTTACTTTATTTTGGCATACATTGCATCTATATTGCATTGGCCCTTTGACAGCTGTTTTATTTGAGATCTGCGTAGTGGCGCCAGAGTCCATTGAGACATACTATATTCGATATACATCTAATTATTATTGATATGCATCTATAAACTGTTTAATGGTTCCAGAGTCTACCGAGGCATGTTAGCGTAGTTATGCATCTATATATTCTATTCTTGGCATGTATTCCTTTTTATATCTGTATATCGGTGCCAGTGTTCGCCGAGGTATCATCGGCACCAGAGTCCATAGTGGTACCATAACCCTCTTCATCATTGCCAGTTGTAACAATCCATCTTTAGATGAGATGTCCCATATTAGCAAAATATAGGAGAGATGCTACGTATATAAGTAAAGGATTGGTTTATATACTATGAGGCACTTTTTAGGATGAGCCCACAGGGACAAATACATGATGGGTTAGGCTCAAAAGCGGATAATACTTCACAAAATTGGGCTAAGACGTTACATGAGGTTTCAAGAGAGAAAAAGGGCTAGGATTTGAAGGCAATCTTGTGAATTCTTCCAAGCTAGTTCAAGGTTCAAAACTTCTAGGTATTTAAGACTAACAAAACATGGATTCTATTCTTCCATGAGTCCCATAATCCGGATTGATGGAGTTGTGAGTAAATTGAGTCTCCTATGAATGGTTCTTGAAGGTTTTTCTTAAAGTCTAATGTATTTTTACATAATCTTGGATGAGTTACTGTTTTTTTGAATTAAATGTTGAATTAAAAGATTTTGTAATACTATATGAACACTAGCATGATTTATTATTATTTTCATATATTTTACATACATGAGCATGCATGAACATAATTTAAGCCTTAAGAGTCTATGGAATCCCTAAATGCTGTAATTCTACATTTGTTCTCCTAAAATGCTATGAGTTAAAATAATGCAAGATTGAGTCCTGATGAGTCAAGAACTGAATCTTAAAATGATGTAATTAAAGGGTTGATAATTGATATGATGAGTTGAGTTGATAAATGTCCAATGAGACTAGATGAATGAGCTAACCATAGGGTTGATGTCTTATGAGTATACTGAGTCTTGGGAGGAGTATTGAGCACCAAATTGAGTAAGAGTACGTCCAACTCAAACTCAATAACTACGTAGCCAGCGTAGGAGAGGATTGAACCGTCTGTTTCCTGTGATCCCAAAATGCGGATTTGACATTACTGATTTTAGATCCATTGATGGGATGTTCTATACCCTAACAAGGTATTAGATGGATATGGCAATAACATTGCTTCGTTATATCATAACCTAAGTGCTAAGGCTAGGCGAATCCTATGAGGTGGGGCAAACCTCTGGGAGGATGCTGAGTTCACAGAAGGGGTGTATGTAACAACTCATCTTGAGATTAGATGTCCCACATTGGCAAAACACAGGAAAGATGTTGGGTATATAAGTAAAGGACTGGTCTATATACTGTGAGGTGCTTTTTGGGATGATCCCAAAAGGATAAATCCCTGATGGGTTAGGCCAAAGAGCGGACAATACCTCACAGTATTAGAACAGGCCATTACACCAGTGTCCTCTGAGGTGTGATCAATGCCAGCAACCATCGTGACACTTGAGAAACCTAGGATATGGTCTGAGGAGACCTCTATAGGTTCTACATTGTAGCTTCTTCTTGGTATATATACGCACAATGGTGCCAGAGCCTGCCGAGGTGTCATCGATGCCAGAGTCCACCGAGGTGTCATTAATGCCAGAGTCTGCTGACATATGGTCTAACGAGATCCCCATGGATTCTACCTTGTAGCTTAAGCTCAGTAGATGTATACATTAGCATCAGCGTTTGTCACATTTCCTTCTCCTGAATTACTTCCATATATTGCGTATGCATTGCATCTTTGACTGTCACTGATACTTTATCTACTGGTATATATATGGTTTACATGATGCACAAACCCTTTTCTTGTAGCTGATAGTATTCTTCATAATTACATACATGCTCAATTTCTCTTACCCAGTCGGTTGAACCTACTGGGTGCATTTCAGTATACTCACCCCTACTTTGTTTCCTCCCCGTATATCATGCACAAGGTTCAGGACATGATAGTTGATCATTTCATTTGAGTATTATTGATACCATCCAGATCTCAATAGTGAATCGATCCTTTTTTATTTCTTATCTCTCAGGCTATGTATAAGATATTATGAGACAGTATTGTATTTACTTTTGAGATCATTTTATCTATCCTTCATTACCATTTTAGATGCTCTTGTTCTCATGACTCCAGGTTTTGGGAGATTTCTTATATCTTTTGAGTTTCTTTCCGCTTTATTTATCTTTCTTAGGTTGCGATCCGTTTTGTGTCGTGATACCAGTTTTGGGATATTTCTATTGTCTTAGTAGCCTTTACTTGTGACATTCAGGTTTTGGGAGGGATTCTTTTGTTGTACATATATATAATCATATATTCATTATTGGATCCTTATCATTAATTAGTTTCTGCATATTGTGATTTTTAGCTAGTTTTCTGCCCTCAAACTCATTACTAGTGGTTTGGGGTTACGAGGTGGCTTACCTTCTAGTGGGACATGGTAGGTGCCATCATGACTTGAGATATTGGGTCATGACAAGTTGGTATGAGAGCACTTGGTTCATTAATCTCACTTATATAGAGCTTCTAGTAGAGTCCTGTGGATGAATACGGAGACGTCCATGACTCATCTTTTGGAGGCTTTAGGATGTCATTAGAAATGTACTCCATGATTGTATCACTTCGTGAAAGTGTATGTTTTGTTGGCTTTGAGAAATCTCATTGGTCTCACTCTTTTGCCAAGTATGCTCACAAATATGGTGCCCTGTCATAACCTGAAATTCCAAGTCATGATGATGCCAGTTAGACCCTGCTATAGGCAAGCCAACCCAACCATAGGTACCTGTCCAGAATAACTAAACATGGCTATACTAGCAAAATACCAATAACGCAACCACAACCCATGCAGAACTTGGACGTCGCCTGCACAGAGCTATGATGTGCCGCATAAATACTACACTTTAATTGTCTTAAACATTGATTTTTGTATGTTTACAAAGTGATGTTAGTATATTTGATTTGTTTTTATGTTGGTTTTACAAGAATATAGGATTCAGGAGATTTTTGTGAAGATTGCAGGATTTAGCAGCTTTTGGTGATGTACAATATCACCTATGGGCTGTGGTTTGATCCACGAGCCATAGGTAGAGGTTCGCGGTCCTAGTCTTGTGATGGGCATAATTTTTGAAATTGAAGCTACGATTAACAGAATGGGTAGTGGTTCACCCATAAACTTGTCCATAGAAGAAGTGTCACGCCCCGGGAGGGTATTCTAGACGTAATCGACACCTAGAGACTTTTGCTAGTCCCCAAGCGAACCACTTTGCCTCATCACATTCATTCAATCAGTTACTCTACAAATTAGCACAAGATAAAAGGAAGTAAATGGACACATCTCATCTAGTCTCAAAATAGTATCATAAATAAAACGGCTAGTACAAAGAACTAGCTCATAGTCTTATCAATCAACATCCAACTCTAGTATATCAAGTCTCTATCAGTATCAGGTTGTGCCAATGATAAACTCATGACTACCTTAATCAAAATAAAGCTAATAAATGTCAGACTTTAGAGCAAGATGAAAATAACATAATGAATCCTCCGAAGTAGGGGAGGCTCACCAATCAGCTGAACATCCAAAGATCCTGCTGATGATCTCTATCTCGTGTATCTATATCATAAAATGATGCAGCGCCAGAGTGGCGTTAACACGTGGAATGTATGGTATATAAAATAGCTGAATGAAACCGAAATGGTTAGAACAATATAGAAATAACAATCAACTCAATATAGAAACCAATCAATATTTCAAATGTCTATCTATAGCAAGAATAAAGAGTAGACAAGTGACCCATCAATGAATCAACTCATAAATCAAATTAGATTTGTCTCAAAAGGACTCATCTCATCTTGACTCAGAGTACTCACGGTGGAAACTTTCTGGGAGTTCCTCTTAACCGAGAACAACCACTTATGAGCCAGGGATTGTACAACAATCACGTTGATGTTGCCACAGCTATTCCATACTTGCTAGGTACGCAACGAGTATGATCCACAAGGAATCTGAATCTCAGCCATTCTCTATTGTTTCAGGGTTGTAAGCTCGAAAGGGGACCATGAAAGGTAATGGTTCAATCCTCTCCCGGTATAGGTAATGAGTGCAAGTGGGACTCACTCTTACTCATTTCGGTGCTCAATACTCCTCCCAAGACTCAATGATCATAAGAATCCTCATCATCATCTCAAGTAGCCACATAGAGGCACTTGTCATCTCAATTAGTCTCATGGAGACTCTCACCATCTCGTTAACTCAAGCTTAAGGGTCCTTATATTATTTCAGGGACTTTAACTCATCTCAATTAACTTAATTCTCAATTTGGAAACTCAAGGGCTCAGATCATCAATTAGAAGAAGTCGGTTAGACAGACTCAACAACTCAATTATGAAGACTTATAGGATCATCAAGCTCAACTAACTCTACCTCATACTCACACTAAGATTTCAATCGACATACTTAAGTCAAGGCTCAAGTCTCCGTTCCTGGGTTTATTCATGCATGCTTTTACAAAATAACTTATAAGGTTTATACAATATCTCATGAAAAGTATTCAATTCAGGAAAGGAAGTTTATGATGATCTTCAACATATGAAAATACATGTAGAAATTACAAATATTTCATGAAAATAATCAAGAATCATGTATGTAGACTCAAGAACCTTCAACTCTCATCTAAGACCATCTATGGGGCACATGAGAGAATAATCTCATGCTTTTATTTGAGCCTTACATACCTGGGATAAAGCTCTTCCAGTCAACCATCAAGAATTCCCCTTGAATTCTTCAATCTCACGTTCTTCTTCCTTCTCTCTCAAGCATTAACTTTCAAGTGTTGTGCAAAATAACATAGAATGGGTTTTATTGACCCTATTACTTATCAAAATGACCTAAATTGATCGTTTTTTGAGTTTAAGAGGGGTTGAAAATCGACCGAAATGCCCCTCAAATTAAGAGGAAAAAGTTTATCCCGAAAATGTCCAGTATGCGGCGTGGACATGTACAATTCCTTTTCGAAATTTCCCATAAAAAATAATAAAAAATGAAGGTTGGTCTGTGTCCCTGGCGTGTCGCACCTTGGGCGCGTACCAGCACTATTTCAAGAATAATTTTGAAAAATTATTTTTCGATCCGATGGTTCTAAAATCCAAACGAGTTCATTTTTCTACTCAAGTTTTCACACTGATTGCATATCCGGTGTCGGATTTGCAAACGGAGCATAGGAAGAGACGTTAATACGAACGTCTCTATTTTAGATCTATTTTGATAATTTTAACGGGCGTTACAAGAAGGCCTAGAGTTTGTGAAGGTTTTTGATAGTTAACAGGATGAAGGAATCTACCACCCGTGGTCCAAACTATGAGCTGTAGAAGGAGTTTTATACATGGAAGCCATTTTTCATAGGAGAAGTCTACAAAACCACATCCATTAGCTTTCAATTGAGTCGCGGCCCGTAAATTCGCTCGCATATGGTCCCAAATCCAATTTTTCTAATCAGTTTAGGATTCAGTTTTTTTCTCTTATAAATAGGTTTTATAGTCATTTTTGGATGGGGAGAACATTAGAAAACATATTGTTACTTTTCTTTAGAGTAGTTCTTAGAGACATTGAGTTGATATTTTTTATGCTTATCTTCGGATCTTGATATTGCGATTTACATGAAGATTTTAAATTTTACATTCTTCAATTCATCGTTGTAAGTGTTTAATTATGCAAACATATAACATGATTTCTTCATCTACCACAAGCATTAGTAGCTAAATCCACAACTAGGGATGTGAGAACCATGAAGAACTAATGAAGTAAAAATTAAATTATTTTTAATTCTTGTAAAGTGTGCATGCATGTATTATTTATTTCATTGTTTTGATTGCTTTTTAATAATTGCAAGTGTTAGAACTAGCCTTATTATTACTCGCTGGTCCAAGGGGGTAATGAATAGAATAATGGATAAATAATAGGATTCAACGTAAGTACTCTCGTCTAATCAACTTGAACGACCCAAGGGATGGTTGTACTGGGACCAAGGTAAGGATTGGTAATGCGACACTTGTAGACAGCTCAAGTTGCATGCCTAGTTGCCGGCCCAAGGAATTAGGTAAATGTAACTTACCTGTTTTGCATGCTATACACTAGTAAAGGTTATACATTATTTGGTTACACTGCATAAAGAATTAATGGGGGAACACAATATCCTAGTTATTTCTTTCACTCAATTAGTAATATTTGCTTTCAAATTTTTTGTAATATAGCTTTTAGTTATTGTTTTTTACAACATAAATCACCCATTTTTGGGAATAAGTTGATTAATTCCTTTAAATTTATTTAACTACTCCAAGTCTAGACCATATTCCTTGTGGGATCGACCCTAACCATTGTTAGGTTCTATATTTGAAACAATGACCTGTTACAACTTAATTGGGAGGTGTAATTTGAGCATGATCAAGTAGCTCTATACTTGTGACTTTCGGGTTCTTGTAGGTTTTCTTGTGTATTAATATTTATATATTTTCATTGAGCTTTTGTTTCTGTCCTTCTATATTGTTGCTATTTGCTAAGCCTCTGTTAGTCTCCCCCAAATACCCACTACTTACAGTTTTGGGTTATGGGTTGGCTTGTTTATTAACTGGTTATGATAAGCGCCATCATGGCCGGAGAAATCGGGTCGTGACAAGTTATGAGTATTTTAAAAATACAAATTTTACTTGCATTAGTATAGAGTGGAAATTGATTCTTCTAATAGGAATATTCAAGATCATCGTTCAATAAATAGAAAGACATATTTTCTACGTGACATAGACATTTATAGAAATACATCCGTTATCAAGATGAAACTAATCAATTGTCTAATAAATAAGATCTAAACTTGACTTAATAAATAAAGAAACAATATTGATGTTCTATAAATTACAAACAAACATAACAATAAAAGGTGCAAGCATACTATTTAAAAAATTCTTGTGAACATACAGAATGTATAAGGGTCTAGAGATCTTCAAAGTGTGAAAATCATATAGCAACTACTTCCTATTTATCAAACTATGACTCACTTCTTCATCGTCGTCATCTTGTTCACCATTTTCTTCATCAGTGACAATATTTGTGCATGGAACAATCTCTTTTTCATTAATATGTCCATGGATGATATTGCCTATTTCATCTTTTGAATTGAATCCATCATATCTAAAAGAAATATATAATGTCAAATTTCTCAAAGTTTGAAAAAATGTAGATGCTTAATTTTTGTTAATACATTGATGAAGTGAGAGAAAAATAACGAGCATGATTCTAAACAATCTCCTCCATTAAACAGGATGATGAGCTTTTGTTTAGCAACAAAAGTTGCGTATTGCAAATATCTATGTTTTTCGCTTGTGTAGATTTTGAACTATTACTTTCCAATACATGTATTAACATGAGTTACCTGGTCATTGCATTTTGTCATTCAAAATCATGAGGTTGTTCCATGTATCATCGAGAAATGTTTTAGTCGTGCTCTTGTCATAGTAGTGGTGTCCATTGCTTTTTTTGTTTCTTTTTTGCGGATTCCCATTCTGTCATTGAAGACTCTCTATTTATTTTCTTGGATTTCATTGCGACATCCTCAACCTTTAAATTAAATAAGAAAATTTTTGTAGGAATAATGAAATCATGATGGCACTTAACATGAGACTAAAACTTAATATTGTTACCTAGAGGTTATATGAAGTTCAATCAATGGAAATAGTTTCTTGTAGAAATAATTTAATGCAAAAATTGATATATATGATCTAATGAGGTTTAACCTTTACCTTACCCAAAATATTTGACAGTGTTTCTTTTTGTTAGAAGTGATTTTCAAAAATATAATTTTTAAAAGTACTAAATTCATATGAATTTGCATAATCAATTTGAGAAAAGTAGTTTTATCAACATTAGAGCAATATTTGGTGCTCAACCAAACTTTCAAAGAATAAGAAACTTCTAAAAAGCACAACTACTAGAATAAGCAAAAGTACTCATTTTTTTCTTAGTAGCTTTACCAAACACTTCGACTCTCTAATAAGTATTTCTTTATACGTAGAAAAATGACAAAACCACCTATCATTATCAAAGAAACTGCATATAATGTAACAACTTACCATCGATACTGTTATTTCATGAGTTTCATGATGAACTTCTACCTGCAATTATTCAAAACCTTATGAAATATGTCTTCTTACATCCCCAATAGATTGCACATACTGAGTTTGCTTTTATGAAAATAAAACTGCAACCCAAAACAATATTTCTTATATTTCCATGTAGTAATTAAATTTCAAAGTTACTAAAATAACCATATTAAAAATTAAAAATAAAAATCAAAAGAAACATGTTTGATAATTCCTAATGCACGCCAAAGAAATGATACCTCAATTGCTTTGTTTAAAGGAATAATAAAAGAGAAAATGGGTGAAACGGAGTTAGCATTTTCTTGAAAGTGAATATTAGTCAATCCAAATTACCAAGTATGGCATACAGGAAAAAACTCATACATATTGAAGGTACTTCTAAAACCATCCTTCGAAATAATAAGAAAAATAATAAATAGATAAATATCACAATACCTAAGGAAAATAGTGAGGCTCGATCAAATAAAATAATAAAAGAACTCATCCTTACCGTTTCACATTTTCCATTTTCATGCGTCTCCTTTCAGCTTTTCATTCATGTAAAATGTCATAATATTTGTGATTAAGTCCATAGGGATCACTTTCCTCATCTTCATTCTATTATTTGAGTCCATAACAAAATAACTAAACAGTTAGACCTCCGCATACAATAAACATCCTCTTACAATCTTTAACTATAAGAATGGCATCGTTTTAGAATCAACTTTTCGTATTATCTTATATTATGTATCGTCTATTAATTTTTAACTCTAATTATATCAATAAAATTGCAAAGGAAAAAAATAATTAGGTAAAAAGATTTCAAAAATAAAAATTGGAGAACGATACTGCTCAAATGATATATTTATGCATCTCAAGTAACAGATTAAAAAATCTAATAGACTAATCTTAGTTAGAAGGAAACATACCGCTGCTCGAGCACTACTAATATTTGACACATTGGGAATTATTCCGTCACGTGTTCACTTCGTGATATGAGGATGCCATGTGAAGATATAGAAAAAAAATTATTCAAGAACAGATCTCCAGAATGATAGAAGAAACGAAATGTGTTAAGGGGTGAAATATGAAGGTGTATATATAGATTATTCAATTAATAAAAGGAAAAATATTTTTTAATATAGATGAGGCTACAATTAATATGACCAGATTTGCTGAATATGCCCTCTTGAAAATATAACAATGTCATTGCCCATATTTGGACATTTTTTAAAAATTAAAATCAGGTCAATTATTAGTTATTGCTTTAATATGTAGTTAATATGACAATTCTCATAATTCAATTTTCATGTGAACAAAATTAATGGATCATCAATAACAAAAATAAAATAAAATAATTTATGGATCATTAAATTACAATTTACTTGTTGACCATTTTTTAGATAAAATCTGGTCAATTATTATTTATTGCTTTAATACGTAGATAATATGACAATTCTCATAGTTCAATTTTCATGTGAACATAATTAATGGATCATCAATAACAAAAAATAAAATAAAATAATTTATGGATCATCAAATTACAATTTACTTGTTGACCATTTTCCAGATTATTATGAAATTTTGTAAAGTTGAATGTTAAGTATTCCATATATGCTTACTTCAAAAAATCAGTTTATAGACACTATACCTATTAGACATGTAAACTCATATGCGACTTATAGGTGAATACATACTATCTATGTTGAGCTTTACATATTATTAATTATTACATTTACTTATGTAACTTTTGAATAGTAGAGAACCTATAGCTTTCAACAAATTTGCTTGATGCATTAGGAATGCAAAAATCATTATATAATAAGCTCGTGCATCATCAAAGACAGTAAAGAAAGATACATTCTCCATAGGGATTAGTTCAAACAATGTTAAACTAAGTCTTGGTTTAATACTGTTCAGAAAAATTTATTTATTATAGTATGATGGTTATAAACCATAAGTAATCAACTCGAAATTAATTATGAAAAAATTGAGAGTCGAGCAACAATAATTACGTCAATCCTCGAGAGGGTATCCTAGGAGTTGCCGATACTCAAAAATCATTGTTTATTTCCAAGAAAACGACTTAGTCTCATTACTCATTCATTTATCAGCAGAAGACTTAGATGAAAATAGAGAATACTTATGTGGGCTCTCAACATCTAGAAAAAAATGTCACGACCAGAATTTTCAAGTCACTATGTCACCTATTAGATCACACCTACAAGGAAGCTAATCTAATCCAAGGTACCTATCCTGAATCACTAAAAATGGAAATACTAGCAAGTACTAATAACACAACCACAACCTACCCAGAATTTGGAAGTCATCTGCACGGAGGTACAATAGACTCAAGCAAACACTCATATATGTATATGATGATGATGATGATGATGATGATGATAATAATAATAATAGTAATAGTAATAATAGTAATAATAATAATAATAATAATAATAATAATAATAATAAGAATAATAATAATAACAATAAT
>JAPFFP010058192.1:0-51072 GCA_026153255.1 Solanum medicagineum | reverse complement strand
GAAAAACCTAATACAACTTAAAATAGGAAAATAGCATCGACAAGGGTATAGGTACCTATATGACCCGTGAGGGTCTAAACGAACTGTGAAACGGTCCGTGAGTCAACACTTGGCCTTCACTTCGCGTCATTGTCTCACGTGCACTAACATGGTTCCTGTGAGGGTTAACGGATCGTGAACTGGCCCCTGACCCTTGCCTTCATGATTTTCCATGTTGTCCACTTATTTCCTCAGCCTTATGGCCCATGTCACGATCCGTGGTTGGTCACACGGCCCGTGTTGGGCCCTGTTTCTCTCCTTTTATATGATTCTTGTAATTTTTTATGGTGACTCCTCATCTTTACGTCAACCTGCATGACATGGTCTGTGTCGATGCCCACGACCTATGAGAGGGACCGTGAGACATGCCTTGGTCCATTTTTGCTCCAACTCCTTTTCATAACTTTAACCCATGTTCACCATACCAAGTGCAAGGCAACAACAGGCCTCATGGCCCGTGGAGTGAGACACAAACTGTGGAGGCACTTGTGATCCTTCACTTTGTTCCTTTTTTACTTACTTTGCTTGGGGCAAGTCACGTGCCCTCCCACTATTAGTGTGATGTCACACGGGTCGTGGAGGACTCCATATATCAACATTTGTGTTCTTTTTTCCATTCATTTTGGTGTAATTCACACATTGCTCCATGCCCTACCATTTTCCTGAAAAATAACAAAAACACACATCAAAACAACAACTTTGCTTGAGAAAGTGCAAAAATCCTTTGTTTTAATCATTACAAGAGTCGTACTTCTACGACTCATCACACTAAATGATTTAGTGATCCATTGAATGATTCGGCGATGGGACCTTTAGACCGCTGAGTTGACTGACGGAACTCATTAAAAGGTCTTTTAAAATTTTGATGATTTATTTACTTTTCTAGAAGAATAATTTTGACCTTTTACCGTTAGTTAACTTTCCTAAGCCTAACCTCTAGCCTAATAACCTCCCATTAAAGCACAGACCCCTGAAAATATCAAATTTTCATATTGAAAATTCTCCCAAAGATGAGTTAGGGTTCTTCATCTTCAAGTTCAGACCACAAGTTTCTTTAAGAAGTTTTTCTCTTCCAGTTATGTAAGACTATCTGAAATATTAAAAGAGTTCTTCCATGTGTCTAATAAATCGGATTAATTCAATGGTGACCGATTTAGCCTTCCCTAATTTTTTTAATATTTTCCCCAAAATCCTAGAATCTTCTTATATGCTATTATATGTTTGATAGTTCTCATGATTTTTGAATAAATCAATTCCATCATTTACTATATAGGCCCCGGCTATATTGTCTCTTAAACTTGATTGTCTAGATGTATTGATTAGGAATAGAAGCATGAAATCTGGAACCTATGAATGTGAATGGTATTGAATACAAATGTGACCTTGATGAAACTAAAATGCCCTTTTATGTTTTCATAACTTGAACCAAAATGATTGAATAAAATTGAATGTTGTCATAAATGCATGTCTAAATCATTCTTAAAAGATGTGCTTAAGAACTGATTGGATGGTTGATAGGTCGAAAGAGTTGATTGTGATAGAATTGGTAAATTTTTAAGTCCTTATGAGACTTATTGTGTGGTTTAGTTGGAATTAATTGTTTATAGGTAGTGACTCTTGGGAGGAGTATCGAGCAACAAATTGAATGAGAGTAAGTCCAACTCAAACTCAATAACTACATTGCCAAACGTAAGACAGGATTGAATCATTAAGTTAGAAGTTTCCCTATTTTTATTGTCCTGAAACAACAAAACTTGAATGATTTTTGGAGCCTGATTAGTTGATTCGTTCTTTACCTTGGCAAAGTATTGGATGGTTGTGGTAATATTAATGTTATTGTCGTATGATCACTGACTCATAATTGATTATTATTGTAAGAGAATCTCCCATATAGGTCCTAATAGTACTTTGATTGGATTGGATTCTATGTGATTGGTCATTGTCTAAACCTTATTCTGACTTTAGACTTATGCATTTGATTGAGTTCTTGTGTTCCTAATTAAGATTGTATGAGTTGATATCATTCTTCCTTGATGCATGTTTCCTTCTACATATGACATACTTGTACATTTTATGTATTAACGTCCATTTGGGCTTCCATCTTTTCATGATGCAGAGATAGGTACTAGAGGTCATCAATATGTGCATCATTGAGGGCCCATTCGTATTCAGTTGATTGGTGAGACCTCCTTGCTTTCCAACGATTTCCACATTGCTATCATCTAGCTATTAGAGTTTAGATTTTCTTTTATTTTGATTTGGGGTAGCCATGTGTGACGCTTGGTAGAATAACTAAAGTTTTTCTAGATGAGAGAACGCTAGCATAATGCATCTTTCCAAACTTTTCTAATAAATCCAAGGACTATAATGCAATAAGCACAAAAAATTGTGTAGAAATATGATCTTGATTGAATTTTAGAGCAGATCGAAAGATTATTTTTTAGAGAAAAAACACAATTCCAGAGTGCGTAGGTCCGTTACACAGACTTATCGTGTATTTACACATAATGGTGGTTCAATTATTTTCAATAGGATTAGAAAATCGATCAAAAGGTTTTTGATGAAAATTGTGCTAGGCATGTCCAAACCCGCAATGCGGACGTGTCTCACCATAGTACAAAGATTTGAGTTTTTTCCAGGGGCATTTCAGGCTTTCCCCACCCCTCCTAAACTAAACTCACCATTGATATAGGTCGTTTTAAGTGTAAAAAGGATTTTTAAACCCATTTCTATGTCTTCTAAACGTTCTAACAAAAAATTAGGGCTAAGAATAGGAGAAGAAAAGCTAGGAATTTGAATGATTGGAGCTGAAACCTGTGCAAATCAGTTGTCAAACTTCATCCTAGGTATGTAAGGCTAAACTAAACATGGAATTGTTCTTCCATGTGTCTCTTTGATAGTGATAGTAAGATTGTGAAAGTATTGAGTCTCCATGCATGTTTCCTTGAATGTTCTTTTTTGTAAATTATATACATTTTATGTATTTTCATATGTTGATGATCATCATAAACTTGATTTACTAAATAAATACTTTTACATGAGATATTCCACAAACCCTGCATATTAACTTCATAAAAGATTGCATCAATGAACATAAGGATTAAGTCTTGAGCCATGATTAGAGAATGTTAACTATGATTGTGATGTAAGTATGATGATAGGTTGATAGAACTTGATGGTCCAGTGAGTCTTCATAATTTGAACTCTCAATATTGGTCTAAATTGAAAGTCCTACATGATTGTCCAATTAACTCATGAAAGGTTGATGGATTGATTGTTCGAATTATTGGAAGATTCAATTGATAGAACGAATGAGTTGAAAGAGTCCATTAAGAGACTCACTGATCTGTTGATTGGGAATGGATACATATATGAACATTAAGTCTCAAGAGGAGTATCGAGCACTGAATTGAGTGAGAGTAATTCTAACTCAAGCTCAACAACTACGTGGCCAAACATAGGAGAGGATTGAAACTGTTAAGTCAGATGTTTCCTCTTGATAGGCCCCTGAAAGAATGGAGGACTTGAATAATTTGATCCATTATAGGTCAATTCTTATTTACTCAGGCAAGTACTGAATGGTTGTGGCAACATCAATTGATTTTTGTATGATCACTGGCTCATAAGTGATTGTTCTTGGTTAGAGAAACTCCTAGATCAGTTCTATACTGATAGTACTCTGAATTGATTGGATTGGATTTGGACCGGTTTGGATTTGTACTAATTGGTCATTTTCTACTCTTTATTCTTGCTTTAGATAGACATTTGACATTTGGATTGAGTATTTCTGCGTTGGTTATTGTTCTAACTATATCTGTTTTATTTAGCCATTTTACAAACTCATACATTCCATGTATTGATACTAATTTGTGCCTGCATCGTTAATGATGTAGATACAGGTATTAGAAATCATCAACAGGAGCATCATTAAGGATCTATTTTATAGTTAGATGATTTGGTGAGTCCTCCCCTACTTTCAGAGGATACTTGATTATACTTTTATCTAGCTTGAGTTAGCACTTTATTTTCTTTGATTAAGCTAGTCATGGACTATCATGGTACTATCTAGACAGTTTAGATAGAGGCTTCATAGACTAAGTTTGGAATGGATGATTTGGATGTTGTCTGACTAGTTTCTTTTGCACTAGTTATCACGACCCAGACCTAGAGTCTAAGAGTGACATAGAGAATGGGAACCCGAAAATCCCTAAACAAGCCTCATAGTATCCATTCACACATCATCTATTCGAAAGCGTATATGAAATAGTAAACATATAGTTCCAAGTGACAGAAAAGTAGGACACACGCTATGGGGATGTCATAGGGATAGGGATTAGCATGGATTCACATAACACATAACATATAAAGACTAAGGGTCAGGTAAGTATGACTCATTCCATGGGGGACAATATATGACTTAAGATCTTTCACATCATAATATTAAAGCATATCATATTACTCCTAATCATTCCATAAAATGATATCCAATAGATAGCCACAACCATAATCATAATCTCCGAATACAATACTTAGCATTAAAATGTAAAGAAGTCTACAAGGTGTCCAATAATGCCTCTAGTCAAAAGATAAGACAGGGCCAAGACATATACCGGGCTCACCCTCAAAGTAAATAACATAACTAAGTATCATAGGTAGAGGAAGGGTGATTTATCCTTGGAAGATAGGACTCACCACAACAAGTGTCTCAAAATCCAATCTAGTCGCCATACGGTGGATGAAGGTAGTCTTTGGTCCCTACATGGTTCGATCATGTAGGCAAAAGTATGTGTTAGTACATTTGAATGTACTAAGTATGTGGGCATGCAATACATATGACTTACAAAACCTGCATTGAATGATAGATGACAAGGGAACATAATATAGAAAGAGATGAACTATGTCAAGAAAGGTAGTATAACAATATGCTATGAAAGTCATGATGCATGAAATGCGATAACGCTCATATTAAAGAGGGGATGTGACCATGAACATCATCTCAAACTTATGCGAGATATTACATGAATTCTTCCGATGTAGACTTCCCATTGGTAAGAGAAGATTACTTGCCAAGAGTAATCTATACCACACCTTACGACCCTGTCATTTTGGTGTGATGGACACCTTTCTTACGACCCAGTCATTTCGGAAGGATTTACAATAGGATATAATATCATATCAATGTGTAATCATTCCGTATGATCCAGTCATTTCGGTAATGGCTACCATATACCTATGTTGGCACATAGTTCAAGGAAAGAGAAAGGACCCTTGGGGAAAGCCTCGACGCCCCCAATCCATTCGGTGCTAAGTCAACATCCCACAAGAATATCTGTACATATACATGCTTTCAAAAAATACACAAGTCGTTTCAAATCGTTTCAATGCACACTTGGGATTAAAAGCCAAATATTCTTCATATTCATTCATACTTGGGCTAAAAGGCCAAATCACAATTCAATCCACACTTTTCATGCTTAGGGATAACTCATTCACTTAACAATATGGTGCAGGCACCTAATATTCTCAAAGAGCTAATAACGATAGACATTTTTGTGATCATTTCTTGTCATAACCATATGCGTGACTTTAACTCACTGAAATCATTTTCATAAAAACATATGTGAGCTTAACCTACCGATAATTCCATAAAATCCAATGCTTATGAATGCATGTGCCATGAGTGATATGTGAATTGCAATGGGCAATATAGATTCAATCTTAAATCATCAATACAATATGAAATTCAAGTACATCCACATTCAAATCACAATTTAGATTACCCATGCTCAAATCAAACTTTAAAGGGACAATTCATATTCAAATCTTCATAATAATCATGTATTTCAACATATTAGGGCTTAAATCAATTTAAAATATACAATAAAGCATAGCCATACTTCAATTGAATTTAATAAACAATAATCTTCAAAACCCATATTTAAAGTAATCAAAAACTCCATAAATTAAGTCTAAAAGAGTTTGGGTCTTCTTGGTTGAAAGAGACCAAGAATTATTGCCACATACCTAAGTTCACCAAGAAGAAGTAAGAAGGATTTGATGAAGGCTGAAGTCCTTTCTTGAATCCTAAGCTAATTCTCCACTAGTCTTTGAGAAGAGTTCTTATAAGTGAGTTGAAATAATTCTAAGTATAAGAGTGAATTTGAATAAGGTAAATAGAGTTTAGGTCATTTAAATGTCTTTACATAGCATAGAAAATCACAAAAGACCCTTAGGAGAAACCACAATCACAAAAACGCCATTGATAAAACGAGTAGAAAAAAGTTACCAAGGGTCCATTATGGAGGGGTATACAGTCCGTATGCCCTTCCGTGATCCGATACTTAGAAAAATTTCCACTGACGAAGGCCCGAGATGATAATTCCATGCTTAGAAGAAAATTGACGTTGGCACCCATACAGATGGCGTCATGGTCCGTGAGAGGTCACACAGACCGTGTGGCCTCTCCTGAAGCTGTACTTAGAAAATTTTTTGTTGATAAAGCTCCGAGATGGTGATCCAAGACTTAGAAAATTTCACTCCAACACCTATAGGGAAGGCCGCACGGACTGTGAAAGGTTATACGGTCTATGAGAGGGTCCATATGTGAAATGTCTTAGCCAAATTGTGGATTTTCAAGGCCAAGGCCCTCCGCACAAGGCCAAGGGACACTTCAAGCACCTCTATACGGTCTGTATACCTTCACACGGACCGTGGAGGCTTCCCTGAAGTGTCACCTTGGTCCCAAACTTTCTGGAACCAAATGTCCATACTCCATTAAGGTCATACAAAGTTCGAGTCCTTACTTCATCTCCCCCTTAGGAACATTCGTCCTCAAATGTGCTAGAATAAGGCTTGAAAGGCTTGACTTAGAACATGAAACATCAAAACATAAGATACAATGTATATTTCATCACTTGAAAATCATAAAGTCATTAAAACTCATCAAAACATATTCAAATCATTCAAAACAACTTAAAAATCATTTTTGTACACATGTATGCATGTCAAATCATGAAACTCAAGAGTGAAAGAATCAGGATCACTTGGAATAGAAAGAACCTAATACCTTATGCTTGAGTAGATTGGAAAAGATGGGGATATCATTTCATTATGTCTAATTCTGCCTCCCATGTAGCACTCTCAACATGTTGATTTCTCCAAAACACCTTAACCAAAGCCACATCCTTGTTACGAAGCCGTTTTACTTGCCTATCCAAAATCCCAACTGGAACTTCCTCATAAGACAATTTCTCCTCAACCTCGATACCTTCCAAAGGCACAATGGTACTAGGATTACCAACCAAATTTTATTAATATGGACCCATGGAAAATCGGATGAATAGAACTCAAACCCAGAGGCAAATCCAACTTATAAGCCACGTTCCCAATCCTCTCAACAATCTCATAAGGACCTACATACTGGGGACTTAGCTTACCCTTCTTTCCAAAACACATTACACCCTTCATAGGTGAGACTTTCACATATACCCAATCACCAACATGAAACTCAAGATCCCTCTTCCTAACATCCGAATAGGACTTTTGGTCACTTTGGGCCATCTTCAACTTCTCTTTAATCAACTTTACCTTCTCCATAGCCTCCGACACCAAATTCGGGCCAATCAAACCCACCTCTCCAAACCATCCCACCGGAGATCTATATCTCCTACCATACAAAGCCTCAAATGATGCCATACGAATGCTAGCATGAAAGCTATTATTATAAGCAAACTTAATGAGTGGTATGTGATCATTCAAGTTACCCTTGAATTCTAATACATACGCCCTCAATATGTCCTCCAAAGTTTGAATTGTCCTCTGTACTTGTGCATTGGTTTGAGGATGAAAGGCGGTACTCAACTTTACCTTAGTACCAAGTCATCTTTGAAATGACCTCCAAAAGTGTGAAGTAAATTGGGTGCCGCGATTTGATATAATAGACCTAGGCACACGATAAAACCTCACCAACTCTTGAATACACAACCTTACATAATCTTTGGAACTAAAGGTAGTCTTGACCAGTAGGAAATGAGCCGACTTAGCCATCTGATCTACAATAACCCAAATTGAGTCAAATTGCCTTTGGGGCCCAGTCAAACCAACCATAAAATTCATGTTCACATCTTTCCACTTCCAAATAGGAATTTCAATATCTTGAGTCAAACCACCGAGCCTTAGGTGCTCCACCTTCACTTGTTGACAATTAGGGCATTCAGATAAAAACTTGGCTATATCTTTCATCATACCATGCGACCAATACACTTCCTTCAAATCTGATACATCTTACTAGATCCCGCATGAATAGAATAATGAGAGTTATGGGACTCACTCATGATCAGCTTCCTAAGATCATCAACATCCATAACACACAACCTATCTTGATACCGAAGCCCCCTTGGGAGAAGACCTCTATCTTCTTTTCGGCAACCAATTTCTTTGACTCGTGCAATGACGGGTCCAGATTTGCTTAGCCTTAACATCAACAACCACGGAAGGTTGATCCCATTCTGAACATAAATACCACCATCGTTAGAGCCGGCTAACCTAAACACCCAACCTAGCCAAATGGTGAACAACCTTTGCCAACTCCTTCTTATCCTCCTTAATATGAGCCACACTTCCCATAGATAGCCTACTAAGAGCATCGGCTACAACATTTGCCTTGTTGGGATGATATTGCACACTTGTGTCATAGTTCTTAAGAAGTTCCAACTATCTTCTTTGCCTCAAGTTAAGATCCCTTTGAGTGAACACATATTGCAAACTCTTGTGATTGGTGAAAACACCAAAATGAACTCAATATAAGTAATGTCTCTAAATCTTCAAAGCAAATACCACCATCACTAGCTCAAGATCATGAGTCGGGTAATTACGCTTAAGTACTCAACTCAACCCAATCCGAGAAGCATCACAATACACCACAAATCCATCTAAGTCATCTGGTAGAGTCAAAATAGGAGCTGATGTAAGCCGATCTTTCAAAGTCTGAAAACTCTTCTCACATTCATTTGACCATATAAACTTAGCTTTCATTTGAGTCAACTTAGTCAATGGAGATACACTAGATGAGAACCCTTCAAAAAACCTCCTACAATAACCAGCCAACCCAAGAAAACTTCCAATATACGAAGGAGTCAATAGTCTAGGCCAATTCTTCATGGCCTTAGTCTTCTTCGGGTCAACCTTAATATTATCACCGAACACCACATGGCCAAGAAAAGCTACCTTACCCAACTAAAACTCACATTTTCTAAACTTAGAATACAATTTCTTCTCCTCAAAGTCTGAAGAGCCGACCTCAAATGATCCATATGTTCCCGCTCACTCTGGGAATAAAAAAGGATATCATCGATGAAGATAACCGCAAAACTACCGAGCAATGGCTTGAACACCCAATTCATAAGACTCATAAACACCATCGGACTATTAGTCAACCCAAACGACATCAATACAAATTTAAAATGCCCATACCTAGTCTAAAAATGGGAATGTCACACTCCCTAACCTTAAATTGATGATACTCGGAGCGAAGGTCAATCTTTGAGAAATGGATGGCCCCTTGAAGTTGATCAAACAAGTCATTGATCCTTGGCAACAAATACTTATTCTTGATGGTTACCTTATTCAATTGCCTATAATCAATGCACATCCGAAGAGACCCATCTTTTTTTCTTACAAATAACACCAGAGCACCCTATGGATATACTTGGATAAAGCCTTTCTCCAACAAAGCCTTTGGTTGATCTTTCTAACTCTTCAACTCAACCGGTGCCATACGGTAAAAAGGAATAAAGATAGGTTGAGTATCCATGAGAAGGTCTATGCTAAAGTCTATTTCCCTTTCGGGATGAATATCGATCAAGTCTTCGAAAAACACATCCGAAAACTCATTCACCACCAGAATCAACTCAAGAGTAGGTGACTCAGATTCCATATTCTTGACCATTATAATATGATAGATACACCCCTTCGAGATCATCTTTCGAGCCTTAAGGTAGGAAATAAACTGACCATTAATAGTGGAGTCACCACCCTTCCACTCAAGATTGGGCTCATCCAAAAATTGGAACTTGACTTTCCAGATTCTACAATCTATAGAGGCATATGAAGCATGCAACCAATCCATCCCGAGAATAACATCAAAATCAAACATCTCAAGTTCTACAAGATCACATGGAAAAACTTTATGCAACACATTAACTAGACAATCGTGATAAACTCTATAAGCAAGAATAGATTCACCCACGTGAGTATAGACTGAAAAAGGCTCCCTCAAGATTTTGAGACTCAAACAAAACTTAATAGCTAAAAGAGGGGTCAAAAAAGATAAATTTGCACTCAGTTCAAGGAAAGTATAAACATCAAAAATCAAAGACTTTTAATATACCAGTCACAACATCCAGGGTCTCCTCAAATTCCTGACGAGCATGCAAAGCATAAAACCTATTGTTTCTTGGGGCATCGGTTTATGGAGCTCTTTGCTGGCCCTGACCACCTTGAGCCACCTGACCCTGGCCCTTCTGAGCAACCTTGGGACAATCAGCAACCTTGTAATTCTTGTCACCACACCCAAAGCATGCATCCAACTCCTTCCAACAAGCAACCATGTGGTTCTTGTCACCACACCCAAAGAATGCATCCAACTCCTTCCAACAAGCAACCATGTGATTCTTTCCACACTTGTCACACTTAGGAAGAAGTGGTCCACCAACAACTGTGCCTTGAGAGGTGGCACCCTAGCATTGGAAAACCTAACATTAGATCCTTGGCCTTGTTGAAAGCGACCATAACCACCACCCTTGGAGTTGGAGAACCTATCATCACAACAGGCCCTCCTAGAATTATGCACCCTCTTCTCTTTGACCTTTTCTCCCTCAATTTGTTCAGTATATGTCATGAGCCTAGATATGTCTGTGTCCTAAATTAGCATAGCTGTATGACATTCCTTCACAACCAAATTGGAGACACCAGAAATAAACGTGTGTATTCTTACACGGGGGTCAGCCACAAGCATAGGAGCATACTTGGAGAGCTTTGTGAACTTGAGGACACAGTCCCTCACACTCATACCACCTTGTTTAAGGTTGATAAACTCTGTCATCTTGGCTTCCCTATGTTCAAGAGGAAAGAAATGATACAGAAATGCAAACTTGATTTCCTCCCAATTAACAAAATTACCACAAACCTTTCTATCAACTATTGAGTGCACCACACTTGATCCACATGTTTCAACTGATAGGCAACCAACTTAGATTTCTTGTCAGAAGTCACCCCTATAATAGTCAACACCTCAATGAGCTCATCAATAAAATCTTGAGCATCCTCATCAGCCTTAGACCCATAGATCTCTGGGGGATTCATTCGGGTGAAGTCTCTCACTCTAGAAGCCAGAGTGGGATCGAGAAGAAGATTAGCCTACCTAGTTTGAGAAATCACTACTTATGCAAGTATACCAAAATTTGTATGAAATTCACCATTAGAGGTAGGCTCTTCCATAGGCCCTCGAGGAACTTAGTCCTCATTAGCTGGGGCCGGTCTCGGTAAGAGAGCTCTTCATGGAGGCATCTTATGTAATGTAACAAGGACATCATCAGGATAAGAACACCATAATATAAGGTCCAAAGCATGACATAGGACATGAAGAAGTGAGATAATTCCCAGAACACCATCGTAGCCTCCCACTCATAGGCATGGTGCATTTCACACCCATGAGTAGGACTCTACACAACGCGACATGTTGGACTCCGAGGATCATTGACAAACTAGTGCTCTGATACCGAGCTTGTCATGACCTGGACCTAGGGTCTAGGAGTGATATGGAAAATGGAAACCCGAGAGTCTCCAAACAAGCCTCATAATATCTATTCACACATCATCGGTTCAGAAGCATAAAACACATAGTTCTAAGGGATGGGAAAGTAGGACTCACTCAATAGGGATGTCATAGGGATAGGAATTAATATGGATTCACATAACACATAAAGACTAAGGGGCAGGTAAGTATGACTAACTCTTTGGGGTTAATACTGGACGTAGGATCTTTCACATCATAACATAAAAACATATCATACATATCATATTATTCATGATCATTCCATAAAACGATATCCAATAGATAGTCACAACCATAATCATAATCTCTGAATACAATACCTAGCATTTAAACATAAAGGAGTCCACAAGGTGTCCAACAATGCCTTTAGTCAAAAGATAGGATGGGGGCCAAGACATGTCCTGGGATCATAGGTAAAGGAATGGTGGTTTGTCATAGGAAGATAAAACTCACTAGAACAAGTGTCTTAAGATCCAATCTAGCCGTCATATGGTGAATGAAGGTAGTCCTCGATCCCTACATGGTTAGATCATGTAGGTAAAAGTATGTGTTAGTATGTCTGAATGTAGTAAGATGCAGGCATGCTATGCATATGACTTACCAAACCTACATTCAATGTTAGATGACAAAGACACATAATATAGAAAGAGACGTACATATCAAGGGAGATAGTATAACAATATGCCATGAAAGGCATGAGCCATGAAATACGATAATTCTCATATATAGAGAGGGTAAGTGCCCATGGCCATCATCTCAAACTCATGCGAGCTATTTAATGAATTCGTCTGATGTAGCCTCCAATTGGTAAGAGAAGATTACTTGCCAAGAGTAATCTACACCATACCTTATGACCTTAACATTTCGATGTGATGGATACCTCCCTTATGACCTAGTCATTTCAGAAGGATTTTCAATATCATATCAATGTGTAACTATTTCTTACGACCCGATCATTTCGGTAATGGCTACTATATATCTATGCTGGCACATAGTTCAAGGAAAGAGAAAGGACCCTTGGGGATAGTCCTGACTCCCCCAATCCATTCGGTGCTAAGTTAACATCTTGCAAGAATACTTATACATATACATGCTTTCAAAAGAGACACAAGTCATTTCAAATCATTTCAATCCACATTTGGACTTAAAAGCCAAACATTCTTCATAATCATTCATACTTGGGGTAAAAAGCCAAATCATAATTCAATCCACACTTTTCATGCATAAGAATAGTTCATTCACTTAACAATATGGTGCAAGCACCTAATATGCTCAAAGAGACAATAACGATAGACATTTATGTGATCCCATTCTTGTCATAACTATATATGTGAGCTTAACTCACCGAAATTATTTTCATGAAAACATACGTGAGCTTAACCTACCGATAATTCTTAAAATCCAATGCTCATGAATATATATGCCATGAGTGATATGTGAATAGCAATTGTCAATATAGCTTCAATCTTAAATAATCAATACAATATGAATTTCAAGTAAATCCATAAGTAAATCCACATTCAAATCACAATTTAGATTATCCATGCTCAAATCAAACTTTGCATATTCAAATTTCTTCATAATTATTATGTATTTCAACATATTAGGGCTTAAATCAATTTAAAATCAACAATAAAGCATAGCTCATACTTAATTGAATTTAATAAACAATAATATTCAAAACCCATATTTAAATTAAGCAAAAATTTTATAAATCAAGTGTAAAAGAGTTTGAGTCTTCTTAGTTGAAAGGGACCAAGAGTTAATCCCACATACCTAAGTTCACCAAGAAGAAGTAAGAATTAGTTGTGAAGATTGAAGTCCTTCCCTGAATCTCAAACTAGTTCTGCACTAGTCTTTGAGAAGAGTTCTTAAGAGTTAGTTGAAATAATTCTAATAGTGAATTAAAATGGGAGAAATAGGGTTTAGGTTATTTGAATGTCTTTAGATAGCATAGAAAGTCACAAAAGATCCTTCGAAGAAACTATAATTACGAAAATACCATTAATGAGATGAGTAGTAAATACGGTCCGTGTGCCCTTCCGTGATCCGATACTTAGAAACATTTCCATTGATGAAGGTCTGAGATAGTAATTCCTTACTCAGAAGAAAATTGACATTGGCAACCATACAGACGGCTTCAAGGTCCATGAGAGGTCATACAGACCGTGTGGCCTCCCTTGAAGCTTCAATTAGGAAAAAACTTTTGACGAAGTCCTGAGACGGTGATCCAAGAATTAGAATTTTTCACTCTGATGCCCATACGGAAGGCCTCACGGATTGTAAAAGGCTATACGATCTGTGAGAGGGTCCATTTGTGAAATGCCTTGGCCAAATTATGGATTTTCAAAGCCAAGGCCCTCCACACAAGGATAAGAGACACTTTAAGGCACCTTCACACGATCCGTATACCTTCACACGGACCATGGAGGCTTCCTTGAAGTGTCACCTTGGTCCAAAACTTTCTGGAACCAAATTTTCAAGCTCCATTAAGGACATACAAAGTTTGGGTCCTTACACTAGTCTTGTTGATTTGTTTGACTACATTTAAGTAAGATTGTTTGCCTTGTTATTTCTCTTATATCTGTACTTGATATATATAAATTTATGATTGAATGAATGTGGTGAGGCCAAGTGTTTTGTTTGGAGAATAGCAATAGTCTCTGATGCCAACCACATCTAAGGTACCCTCCTAGGCATGACAAACTTGGTATCAGAGCATAGAGTTCAAGTGTCCTAGGGAGTCTATAAAGTCGTGTCTAGTACAGTCTTGTTTAGGAGTGTGGTGCACCACACTTTATAATAAAGAGGCTATGAACACTAGGAATGGTTACACTGCTTTCATATTCTGATTTGTACGATAAAGTTAAACCCTATGAAAGCTCTCTTCTAATACGTGTGCTACATGTTTGCAGAATTTTGATCATATAACACCTCTTATGTTTTTAGGCCTAGGAAACTGAAGCATAGAAAATTTATTGATAGTCAAATTTTATGAACTACTTTATGGCCCTACATAGATCCACGAGTAGTAAGTGGTATCGTGGAAAGTGCTCAGTGAACATGGAAAATTGATAGATTTCTAAAACTTAAGTCACGAATTAGCAGACAAGCCGTAAGTTACTATTCCGCCCGTAAGTAGGTGTCGTAGGTAGAGACCTTGAGGAAACCAAATTTGTCTAAGTCTAAGGCCTTCCTACGAAGGTTTCTATGGCATGTATGTGTATCTACACCCTGCATTGTAAGTCCATAGATCAGAAGCTACAATTTTCGTAGCTCAACTTTTATGTCACCGTGATGTACGAGATGAGGTACGACCAGTAAGTCATTCCATGCCCCGTAGAAGGGGTTTCATGGATGCCTTCGACAGTTTTAATGAAGGGTGTTTATTATTTTTCCAATCCATCAAAGTCCTAAACTACATTGTTTTGGCTACTCTAACTACCCTTACCGACCTGATTCTTATAAATACATATTCCTAACTCATCCAAAATTCTCTCAAGGGCTCATAATAATTCTCTCTCTAAGTCAAGGGTTCCGTTGAAGCTAAGCTTGAAGGATTGACCAAGGTTTTTCCAAATTTTCTTCCCCAATTTTAAGGATTCCACTTGAGGTATATAGGTCTTCATTCATGGATTAGTTTCATCCATGAAGCCAATCTAAAACCTCTTTTTTATCAAAATTCATGTCCTTATGGGCTATTAAGCTATGATTTCAAATGCATGGATTATGATTTCTATATGATGATTATGATTAATTATGCATATATTTTGATGAATTTTATATATATATATATATATATATATATATATGCTTTTAAAACAAAAGTATGTAATTTCAAAGTATGCATGATTAGGACTTAATGTTTTGATGTGAGTTCCTTTGTTAATGGTTCATTTTGACTTTAATTGCATGTTTTCTCTATGAATCATACTCAATCGCATGATTTTAACTCAAATATTTATGGGCCCACGCTAAGCCCTATTCCTTCATGATAAGACTATGGATTTCAATATTTATGATCTTATGTTTGAGAAGCATGTTTTAAATGATGATGATGATGATGATGGTCTTGTGACAATAATGATGTTATGAAAGCTATGATGGTGTTATGACAAAACGGGTGATGAATATCCTAATGTTTATGATTATGTAAAGATGGGAATGTCTACCCACACTATGATGACAACAAAGTAGATGGACTTTTCTTATGATATGATGTTCTCATTAAAGCTATGATAATTACTTATGATTTATGAAAGCATAATTCTAATGAAGTATGAACTATGTTAAAAGTTGTATACATGCATGATTTATGTATTCCATAGGATATGACTTAGTACAGAGAGGGCTTTGGTAGATTCCATAGCCCATAACTATGTGCCACCATAGGAATAATGCTTATGTCTTATGCCTTAAAGGTGTTCTATTAGATTCAATTAGCTTAACAATGGACACTCACCGTGCTACAATAAAGCCTAAAGGTGGGGTAGAATGATGGGTTCAAACCGTGTTAGGATAGAGCTTACAGGGTAGGGATCGAGTTTACCTTGGCAAAGTAGACTCCTCTTAGCTTGATATAGAGTGAGCATTGGGATTCCATGTAATAGTCTGCATGGTCGTATGAATATCAATTACGATCTTTTCGACATATGTATATTAAGGTTATGAATGAAATGATCATGCTTCTCATCATGATTTTTAAATGGCATGTTGATGTATATTGTGTCCTTGTCTATTGTTTATGATTATGTATATTGATATTGTTGTGGTGTCTATTGATTCATGGCATATCTACATACTTAGTACATTTTTAATCATGATTTTTAAATAGCATGTTCATGCATATTATGTCCTTTCTATTGCTTATGACTATGCATATTGATATTGTGATGTCCATTTATTCATGGTATACCTACATACTTAATACATTTTATGTTCTAACGCATACTAGTTTTCCTAAATGACCTAACCATGTAGGGACAGACGATGAGGAGATTATTCCACATTCAGGCGGGCGTCCAAGTTCCTAAGCTTGAATATTTATTGGTGTGCTCCCATGCTTCGGGAACAAGCCCTTATGATGCTTTCCATTTTGTTTATGTTGAGACTTCATCTTCTAATTTTGATGTACATGTTGAGGTGAGCTTGTAGGCTATGTGCTAGGCCCCGCCAAGACCCTTATGTAGAGGCATGAATTGGACAAATGGACATGTGTATTTTCATATTCTTGATTACGTATTTTTTTTGCTTGCTATTTTTCTTTGATATATACTTATTTCACCTTATGAATGCTTATGATATGAACGCGAGGCTTAGATGGGGTGTCTTTGGGTGTCTCATTCGCCATGCCATGGCCATGCCCTAGCTTTGGGTCATGACAAAAGTGGTATCAGAGCACAAGGTTTGAACATATCCCAACGAGTCCAACATGTCACGTCGAGTAGAGATTTATTCATTAGCAGGGGTGGCTCAAGAAAGTTCGTGGCCTAAAAACAAAATTAATTTGAGGCCTTAAAAGAAAATTTGATATAATTATTTTAATTTTTTTTAACTTTTTGTGTGATTACTCCTTTTTTAATTGATAATATGATCAATCATGAGATACATCTGTAAAATAGAAATATCTTAAACTAATATTTTTTAATGAAAAATAGGATAATTTTATATTTAAAGAAGTTGAAAATCTCATATCAAATATAATATTTTGCCACTTTAATATAATTGTTGTAATACTTAAAATGTGAAAAAAAAAAATCTAAAGAACAGTCAATTTTAATTTTTTGGATTCTTAACAACTCAAAAAAGAAAATTTAAGAGTTTGTTATGGATAAGTATTAGATCTAAAAATAAAATATATTTAGATCAACCTTTTCAATTCATAGTTCAATTGGTCACATCAATCAATGTCAAGAAAATAATTTCTCCTTTTTAAGTAAGAAACTGTACATACTTTACTTTTTTCACTCTAAAATGCTCAATACTATTTAAATGAAAAAATAGTTATCTACTACACCGACTATACTATTATCTAAAATTGGGCCCCAAAAGTCTTTGGGTCTAAAGCAGTCACTTGACTTGCTTTACCCTTGGACCAGCCCTGTTCATTAGTGTGAAGTGCGCCACATCCATGAATAGGAGACTATGAGATATTTTTAGGAAAACTTCGCATCTTTTGAACCCTATGTCATGCCTTTGAAGCTTCCATATCCAACACTTATCCTGTGGTGTTTCCAATATAGTTCCGTGACGTGCTCCACTGCCGAGGGGAAATGATGCTAAGGAGGACTAAGCTCCTTAAGCTTCCTAGTCCCTCAAGCATATCGAGTGTCTAATTATGAGTTTAGAGTCGCAATCACTATGTTGGCTCAAGTTGTTACCTCACCAAAGACTCCTATTCTGGCCTCAGTGATATGATATTTTACTAGAATGAATCCTTCGGAGTTTCATGGTTCAAATGTGGATGAGGATCTGCAAGAGTTCATTGATGAGGTATACAAGGTGGTGAAAATTATGGGTGTATCTTCCGAAGAGAAGGTCGAATTAGCCTCACATCAACTTAAACGAGTGACTCACGTTTGGTTCACTTAATGGAAATCTAAAAGAGTTGAAGAAGGTGTTATTGACTGGGAGATGTTTAAGCATACTTTTGTTGATCATTTCTTCCCTTTTTAGCTAAGGGAGGCTAAGGTGATAGAGTTCATGAACCTAAAGCAAAGATGTATGAGTGTGAGAGAGTATGCTCTCAAGTTCACCAAGTTGTACAAATTTGTTCCTTCTTTGGTGGTCGACTCTAGGGCCCGCATGAATAAGTTCACTTTGGTGTGTCCGACTTGGTAAAGATAGAATGCAAGGCTGCCGTGCTCATCACAGAAATGGATATCTTTAGACTCGTGACATATGCCGAACAAGTGGAGAGTGAGAAGTTGAAAAATATGAGATCAAGAGAGTCCAAGAGGGCCCATTAAGATGGTGGGTTCTCTCATGGTAAGTCCAGTGGTGGCCAATTTCAACAAGGCCAAGGGTCTTCAACGGGTGCTCCTAAAAAGTTTGACAAAGGGAAGGGGGCCATTCCTAAGGCTCAAGGTGATGTTGTGAAAGGTGGTGCTATTTCTCCTAAGTGTCTGAAGTGCGAGAGAAACCATGTTGGTGAAAGGTTAAGAGGTTCCAATGCATTCTTTGGTTGTGGAATGATGGGACACAAAATCACTAAGTGTCCTAGTGTGTCTAATAAGGGTAAGGAAGGGAGTCCCCAACGTCAAATAACTCAAAGAGAGAAAGTACAACAAGGTGCCCAAGCTTAAGGTGGTGGTATACGTGGTCGTTGATTATATGTCACTAAACAAGAAGTTAATGAGGCTCCCAATATGGTTACCGGTATGTTGAAAGTCTTTGATCATGATGTATATGTTTTGATTGACCCTGGCACCAATATGTCTTTTATTACTCCTTATATTGCCATAAAATTTGATGTGTCTCCGTAAGTCTTATTATAACCCTATTCGATTTATACTCCTATTGGTGAGTCAATAATAGCGAAAGTCTGTTGTCTCGTGTTGGTTTTACATAAAGTCTTTCTATGTAATCTAGTTGAGCTTTATTTGACTGATTTTGATGTCAGTCTTGGTATGGATTGGTTGCATAATTCCTATGCTTTTATTGATTGTAGGACCCATAAGGTCACATTCCAAGTTCCTAATAAGCCCATCCTAGAATGGAAGGGAACCAATGTGGTGTTTAAAAGGAAATTTGTCTTCTACGTGAAAGCTATAAAAATGATCTCTAAAGGTTGTATGTGTCATGTTGTTCGAGTTATGGATGTTGAGTCTTATGTTCCTACTCTTGATTCGGTCCCGATTGTAAATGAGTTCCCCGATGTCTTTCCTGATGACATATCTAGTATTCCTCCAGTAAGGGAAATTGATTTTGGTATTGATCTCTTCCCCGACACACAACTTATTTATATCCCTCCATATTGAATGGCCACAGCAGAATTGAAAGAATTGAAAGAACAATTGAAGGATTTGCTTGATAAAGAATTCATAAGACCTAGTGTGCCACCATGGGGTGCTCCCGTATTGTTTGTAAGAAAGAAAGATGGTTCACTCTGGATGTGTGTGGATTATTGAAAATTGAATAAAGTAACCATAAAAAACAAGTATCCACTTTCCAAGATCGATGATCTATTTGATCAATTGCAAGGTGCAAGCTACTTTTCTAAGATCGATCTCCAATCTGGATATCACCAATTGAGAGTGAAGGAAGATGACATTCCAAAGACGATTTGAATTTTTAGTTATGTCTTTTGGACTAACAAATGCCCTTGTCGCTTTGATGGATTTGGTGAGTAGGATCTTCAAACAATATTTGGATATGTTTGTAGTGGTGTTCACAGATGATATACTGGTTTACTCATGAGATGTGAAAGAGTATGAAGATCATTTAAGGATTGTATTGTAAACGTTGAGAGATATACAACTCTTTTCTAAGTTTAGCAAATGTGAATTTTGGCTAAGAGAGGTGGCTTTTCTTGATCACATTATTTCGGGTGATGGTATTAGGGTTGATCCAAAGAAAATAGAAGCTGTGAATATTGGCCTAGACCATTGTCTCTATCTAATATTACAAGCTTCTTGGATTCACCTGGTTATTATAAGAGGTTTGTTGAGGGAGTTTCCTCCCATTGCTTCTCCTCTGATGAAACTAACCCAAAAGAAGGCAAAGTTCCAATTGTCTGATAAATGTGAAGGATTTTTCAAATGTTTAAGGGTCGTCTTACTTTGGCTCCTGTTTTGACCTTTCCTGAAAGACCAGATAGTTTTGTTGTGTATTGTGATGCCTCACATATAAGCTTGGGTTGTGTGTTGATGCAACATGTGAAAGTCATCGCCCATGCCTCAAGGCAATTGAAAGTGTATGAAAAGAACTATCCGACGCATGATCTTGAGTTATTGGCAGTTGTGTTTGCATTGAAGAGTTGGTGACACTATCTTTATGGGGTACATGTTGATGTGTCCACCAACCACAAGAGTTTGCAATATGTGTTTAGCCAAAGGAATTTGAATCTAAGACAAAGGAGATAGTTGGAGCTTTTGAATGATTATGACATGAGTATAATGTATCACCCCGACAAAGTTAATGTTGTAGTCGATGCATTGAGTAGAGTATCTATGGGTATCATGGCACATGTTAAAAGTGGAAATAAAGAAATGGTTAAGGAATTTCACCATTTGGCCTGTTTGGATGTGAGGTTGAATAGCCTAAGTGATGATGGTATGCTAGTACGTAATAAGCCATAATCATCTTTGATGGAAGAAATTAAAGCAAAGCAAGACATGGATCCTACTTTGGTAGAGTTGAAGAAGTCGGTGGTTGATAAAATGGTAGAAGTCTTCTCACAAGGGGGAGATGGAGTATTCCGCTATCAAGGGCCACTATGTGTACCCAATGTGGATGGACTAAGGGAGACGATACTTGATGAAGCTCATAGTTCCAAGTATTCTATTAATCCTAGATCCACCAAGATGTATAGGGATTTAAGAGCATTGTATTGGTGGAATAGCATGAAAAGAGATATAGCAAGGTATGTGATGGAATGTGTAAATTGCCAACAAGGTAAAACATCCACGAACTGGTGGTTTGACACAATATATTAAGATACCGACTTGAAAAATGGGAGATAGTGAACATAGATTTCATTACAGGGTTGCTTATGGCTAGAAAGAATTTGACTCAATATGGGTAGTCATGGATAGAATGACGAAAACAACCCACTTTTTGTCAGTAAAGACTTCTTATGGTGCAGAAGATTATGCCAAAGTTTATATCCAAGAGTTGGTGAAGTTGCATAGGGTACCATTGTCTATTATATTGGATAAAGGTTCTCAATTTACTTCTATTTTTGGAAGTCATTCCAAAAGGGCCTTGACACGAAGGTGAAACTAAGTACTGCATTTCATCCTCAAATGAACGGACAAGCCAAAAGAACAATACAAACATTGGAGTATATATTGAGGGCTTACTTACTTGATTTCGAAGGAAGTTGGGACGATCACTTACCTCTTATTGAATTTGCTTATAAAAATAGTTTTCATTTAAGTATTGGTATGACTCTGTTTGAAGCATTGTATGATAGCGGTGTAGACCACGGGTGGGATGGTTTGAAGTTGGAGAAATGTCCTTAATTGGGGCAAATTTGGTACTTAATACTATGGAGAGGGTGAAAGTCATAATCGAAAGGTTAAAGGTTGCCCAAAGTCGTCAAAAGTTATATGCCGATGTGCGGAGGAGGTAACTAGAAGTTAATAAAGGTGATTGGGTATATTTGAAGGTTTCCCCAATGATTAGAGTAATGTGTTTCTGTAAGAAAGGTAAATTGAGTCCTAGATATGTGGGACCTTATGAGATAGTGAAGAAGGTTGGGAAGGTAGCTTATGAATTGAATTTGCCTAGGGAATTTGTTATGGTTCATTCAGTGTTTCTTGTTTCAATGCTAAGGAAATGCTTGGGTGACCTAAATTCTATTGTTCCATTGAAGGATATGTCTATTAAAGAGGATCTGACCTATAAAGAGGTACCGGTTGATATCTTGGTCCGGTAAGTAAAGAAATTGATAAATAGAGAGGTTGCATCCATCAAGGTGTTATGGAGAAATTCACAAGTTGAGAGTGCTACTTGGGAGGCTAAAGTGGACATGAGGAGATGATACCCTTACCTCTTTCCCTCCATTCAAGCTTAAGGTACTTAATATGATCCATTCCGTCGAAATTCTCACAAATGCGTATCTCATGTTAAGTTGCATGCATGCATGATCATGAGACTTTTTTTAAATGATGTTTAATGCATAAGTTTGATGATTTTATGAAAATGATGATTAAGTTGCATTTTTTACATTTATACTATGATGAGGACTGTATTCCTATTCTATTCAAGCGTAATTCTATCTCATTCGAGGACGAATGATCCCAAGGGGGAGATAATGTAACACTCTCAATGTTTTTATGCTTGGGAAATTGAAGCATAGGAAAATTGCTGATAGTCAGATTTTACAAGCTACTTCACGACCCATACATGGATCTATGCGTCATAAGTGTATCGTGGAAAGTGCCCAGTAAAAATGGACAATTGAAGGATTTCTGGAACTTGATTCACAAATTAATAGATGAGCCGCATATTATATGGCCCATAAGTAGGTATCGTAGGTAGAGGGCTTGAGGAAACTAAATTTGTCTAAGTCTGGATCTTTTTATGAAGGGTTCTATGGCCCTTATATGTATCTATGCACCGTACTGCAGGTTTGTAGATTAGAGCTGCAATTCTAGTAGCTCAACTTTTGTGACACGCTGACCCACGAGACAAGGTACGACCAGTCATTCCACGGCTTGTAGAAGGGGTTTTGTGGACGACTTTGGCAGTTTTAATAAAGAGTATTTTTGACTTTTCCAATCCATCTAAGTCCTAAACTACATTTTATTGGCTATTCAAACTACCCTAATTCCTATAAAGACCTATTCCTAAGTCATTCAAAGTTTTAAATTTCCAAAATTCTCTTAAGGGCTCACAACAATTATCTTTGTAAGTCAAGGATTCCATTGAAGTTAAGCTTAAAGAATTGGCCAAGGTTTTTCCAGATTTTCTCCCCAAATTATAAGGATTCCACTTGATGTATGTAGGGCTTCATTTATGGATTAGTTTCTTCCATGAAGCCCAATCTAAAATCTCCTTTTTACCAAAATTCATGATGATTTCCTTATGGGCTTTTAAGCTACGATTTAAAATGCATGGATTATGATTCCTATATGATGATTATGATTAATTATGCATGAATTTTGATGAATTTTATGATATATATGATTTTTAAGCAAAAGTATGTGATTTCAAAGTATACGTGATTAGGGCTTAATATTTTGATATGGGTTCCTTTGTTAATGATTCAATTCGACTTTAATTGCATATTTTCTCTATGGATCCTGCTCAATTGCATGATTTTTAACTCAAATGTTCATAGACCCACGTTTAGTCCTAGCCCTCATGATAAAGCTACAGATTTCAATATTTTATTATCTTAAGTAAGAAAAACATGTTTTAAATAATGATGATGATAGTCTTGTGACAATGATGATGTTATGAAAGCTATGATAGTGTTATGACATAGAGGGTAATGAATGCCCTAATATTTATAATGATGTAAAGGCGGGAATGTCTATCCACACTATGATAACAACAAAGTAGATGGATAATTTTTATGACATGATGTTCTCATTAAAGCTATGATGATTACTTATGAATTATGAAAGCATGATTCTAATGAAGTATGAACTATGTTAAAAGTTATATGCATGCATGATCTATGTATTCCATGGGATATGACTTAGCACTAAAAGGGCTTTGATAGATTCCATAGGCCCATAACCATGTGCCACCATAGGAATAATATTTATGTCTTATGCCTTAAAGGTGTGCTATTGGATTTAATTAGCTTAATAATGGACACTCACCATGCTAGGATAGAGCCTAAAGGGTGGGGTCGAATGATGGGTTCTCACCATGCTAGGATAGAGTCGATAGGGTGAGGATCGAGTTTACCTTGGTAAAGTAGACTCTTCTTAACTCGATGTAGAGTGAACATTAGGATTCCATGTAATAGTCTTCATGGTCTTATGAATATCGATTACGGTCTCATTCCCACATATGTATATTAAGGTTATGAATGGATTTATGATGCTTCTTCACATAATTTTTAAATGGCATGTTCATGCATATTTTGTCCTTGTCTATTGTTTACAATTATGCATATTAATACTATTGTGATGTCCTTTGATTCATTACATACCTACATGCTTAGTACATTTTATATTCTAATGCATATTTCTTTGCCTACATGACCTAACCATGTAGGGATGAAAGACAAAGAGATTATTCCATATTGAGGTGGCATTTGAGTCCTAAGCTTCAAGATTTATTGGTGAGTTCCCATGCTTCGGATACAAGCCCTTTTGATGTTTTCCATTCCATTTATGTTGAAAATTTATATTCTAATTCTGATGTACATCTTGTGGGTGAGCTAGTAGGCTATGTGCTAGACCACGCCAAGATCCTTATATAGAGGGATGAATTGGACAAATGGACATGTGTATTTTCATATTCTTGATTATGTATTTTTTTTGCTTGCTATTTTATCTGATATATGCTTATTTTACCTCACGAATGCTCATGATATGAACCTGGGGCTTGGATAGGGTGCCTTTGGTGTCTCATTTTCCATGTCACAGTAGAGCCTAGCTTTGGGTCATGATAGATCATCCTCCAGAAAGGGATGGTAGAGTAAGAGGGCATCCGGTTAGATAGAATGAGAACCAACCTGAGCCCTAGAATCAGGATAAACCTACTGGTCCAGCAGTCCTTGAACAACCACCACAGGCTGACATCTCAAATGGTGAGCTTCTCCAGGCCATCCAGACATTGACCCAGGTTGTGACAACACTAGTTGCTAGACAAGCAGCAGGCAGGATGCTCTAGACATATCTAGGGTTTGGGAGTTCTTGAGGATGAACCCGCCTGAGTTCACAAGGTCTATACCCAATGAGGATCCTAAGCTACATTGATGAGATACAAAAAGTGTTCCAAGTAATGCATGTGATCAACGTTGACAGGGTTGAGTTGGCTGCCTACTAGCTCAAAGGTGTTGGCAAATTATGGGTTGACCAGTGGAAAAATGATAGAGGAGATGGTGCTCCAATTCTAATTGGGTGAGTGTTTGTGGAAGCTTTCATAGGGATTTTCTTCTCGACAAAGTTGAGAGAGGCCAAGGTAAGAGAGTTCTTAAATTTGAAACAGGGACCCATGACGGTGCAGGAGTATGATCTTATGTTCATTCAACTATCTCACTATGCTCTTGAGATGGTTGCAGACATGAGAAGCAGGATGGGCTTGTACTTGCTAGGTTGAATAAGTGGTCAAAGAAAGATGGGAGAGGAGCTATGCTTGTGAGCGACAAAGACATAGGCAGGTTAATGATCTATTTGCATCAAGTTGATGAGGAAAGGCAACAAAATAGAGAGGAGATCAAAAATAAGAGGGCTAAAACATCCAAACATGAGATTGGGAAAGAGGAAACGGAAGTGGTAGCAAGTTTCGGTCCAGGCTGGCACCTTTATTTGCCAATGCATAAGTACCCAGAAATTGGAATTAATAGAAGTCCCAAAATTTTAAAGCCCAGGGATCTCAGTCATAGGCTAGTGTGGTTCTATGTTCATAGGTAAGACACCATGTGGCAAGTATGGTAAACTAGACTTGCGAAAATGTTGTGAGGGAGTAGATATGTGTTACAAGTGTAGCCAAATAGGTCTGTTTCAGAGGAATTGTCCAAAGCAAGCTGACAAGTCTCAATCTTATGCACTAACAGCATCGGCTAGAGGAAATTAGAAGGGTGATACTTCTGGCAGAAGTGAGGCTACAAACCATTTGTATGCCATGGATAGTCGCCAAGATCAGAAAGTTGCACAAGATGTTGTGATGGGTATGCTTTCGAGTCTTTACCTTTGATTGGTATCATTACTTATCTGGGTGCCATTCTATCTTTCATAACTCTCTATGTGGCTAGCAGATTTGAGATTTGAGTGTTTATTTGAACCCTTTGTTGTTCCCACTCATGTTAGTGAGTCTATCCTAGCCGAAAGGGTTTATAAAGATTGTGTAGTATCCATTCATCATAGGGATACCTTTGCGAATTTGATAGAGTTAGAGATGAATTATTTCACTGTGATCCTTGGCATGGATTGGCTTCATGCCTGTTATGCCTCCATTGATTGTAGGACCAAAACTGTTAAATTTCAATTCTCGAATGAACCAGTCCTAGAGTGGATGGGAAATTTTGTTACACCTAATAGAAAGTTTATTTCCAACCTTAAGGTCCAGAAAGCTAATCTCTAAAAGTTGTATTTATCACCTCGTGTGAGGTAAGACTCATGATGCTGAGCCTCCTACTTTTGTGTCAGTCCCGATTGTGAATGAGTTCACTGAAGTGTTTCTTGAGGATTTGCATGGAGTCCCTCCTGATAAGAAGATTGATGTTGGGATTGATGTTTTTCCTAATACTCAGCCTATCTCTATTCCACCTTATGGGATGGCCCCTTCTGAGTTGAAAGAATTGAAAGAACAACTAAAAGATTTTTACAAGATAAGGGCTTTATTAGGCTGAGTGTTTCTCCTTGTGTGCTCCTATCCTACTCGTATGAAGGAAAGATGGATCTCTCAGAATGTGTATTGATTATAGGCAACTGAATCAGGTCACAATAAAGAACAAATATCCTCTCCCTTAGATGACTTGTTTGACCAACTTCGAGGTACCTCTTGCTTTTCAAGGATAGACCTCAGATCTGGCTACCATTAGTTGAAGGTGAGGGAATGTGATATCCCAAAGATAGCCTTTAGGACCTGTTACGTCCATTTTGAGTTCTTGGTCATATCCTTAAGGTTGACTTTTCATGGATTTAATAAACAGAGTATTCAGACAGTACCTTGATATGTTCGTGATCGTGTTTATTGATGGCATTCTGGTGTATTCCAGAGGTGAAGAGTAGCATGCTAACCACCCCATAATTGTTTTCCAGACTCTCAAATTCTATGAGTTATATGCAAATTTTCAAAGTGTTAGTTTTGGCTCAAGTCTGTGTCTTTTCTAGGCCATATTTTCTTGCGCGATGGTATTCTAGTGGACACTCAAAAGATTGAAGCAGTTAAGAACTAACCTAGACCAACCTCTCTGACTAACATAAGGATCTTTTTGGGATTGGCAGGCTACTACCGTAAATTTGTTGAAGGAGTATTTTCCATATCCTCACTATTGACTAGACTGACTTAGGAGAAGGTCAAGTTTTAATGGCCTGAAGTGAGAAGAGCTTCCAAGAGTTAAAAATAAGATTGACTACTACCCCAATGTTGACCTCACCTGAAGGGACTGACTAATTCGTAATTTATTATGATGCCTCAAAAGTTGGATTTGGGTTTGGATTGATGCAAAAGGGAAAGGTTGTCACTTATGCTTCCAGACAGCTCAAGGTCCATGAGAGGAATTATTCAACCCATGATTTTTAGTTGGCAGAAGTGGTATTTGCACTTAATATTTGGTGCCACTACTTGTATGGAGTGCATGTAGATGTGTTCACCGATCACAAGAGCACGTATTATGTATTCAACCAGAAAGAGCTCAACCTGAGGTAGAGGAGATAGTTAAAATTGCTCAAGGATTATGAGATGATCATTATCTACCACCCAGGTAAAGCTAATATTGTTGTTGACTCTCTTAGCAGGTTGTCAATGGATAGTATAGCCTATGTTGAGGAAGGAAAGAAAGAGTTGGCAAACGAAGTGCATAGATTGGCTCAATTAGGAGTACAACTTGAGGAGAATGATAAGGGTGGGATTAATGTTCATAATGGGCCTGCTTCATCTTTAGTGGTGGAGGTCAAAGAAAAGCAAGACCAAGATCATTTCCTACTTCAGTTGAAGGAAGTTGTCCATAAACAGAAGGTGGTGGTTTTTTCCAAAGGGGGAGATGGTATGTTAAGATACCAGAGTAGATTATGTGTTCTAAACGTTGATGGTGTTTGAGATAGAATTATGGTTGAAGCCCACAGCTCTAGATATTCTATTCATCCTGGCTCTACCTAAATGTACCATGACTTGTGATAAGTATATTGGTGGAGTGGAATGAAGAGAGACATTGCTAAGTTTGTTCCCAAGTGTTAGAATTGTTAACAAGTTAAATTTGAGCATCAAAGGTCGTGTGGATTGGGTCAAAACATTGAGGTTACTGAATGGAAGTGGGAGGTGATCAATATGAACTTCATTACGGACTTACCGAGGTCCCAAAAATAGAAGGATTCGAAATGAGTGATTGTGGATAGGATGACTAAATCAGCTCACTTCTTAGCAATTAAAACCATTGACATTACAAAGGAGTATGCCAAGTTATACATTCACGAGATTATGAGGTTGCATAGGGTTCCGTTATCTATTATCTCAAACAGAAGAGCTCAATTCACATCCCAATTTTGGAGATCTTTTTAGAAAGGACTGGGTTCTAAGGTGAATCTTAGTACTACCTTTCATCCCCAGACAAATAGCCAAGCAGAACATACATTTCAGACATTAGAGGACATGTTGAGAGCCTTTCTTCTAGATTTCAAAGAAAATTGGGATGACCACTAACTCTTGATTGAGTTTTCATTTAATAACAGTTATCGTGCAAGTATTCAGATGGCTCCCTATGAAGATTTGTATGGGAGGAGATGTAGATCACCAATTAGGTGGTTTGAAGTTGGAAAAGCTGAGTTGATTGGTCCAGACTTGGTTCATCTAGCTATGGAGAAAGTGAAGGTTATTAGAGGAAGGTTGAAGACTGCACAGAGCTGCCAGAAGTCTTATACGGGCGTGAGAAGAAGAGACTAAGAGTTTGAGTAGAATGATCGGGTGTACTTGAAAGTGTCACCCATGAAGGGTGTCATGAGATTTGGTTAAATAGGGAAATTAAGTCCTCGTTATATTGGTCCCTACTAGATTGTGAGGAAGATCAGGTTGTTGCTTATGAACTGGAGTTGCCTTCTGAGTTAGCCATGATTCATTTGATCTTCCACATCTAGATGTTAAAGAAATGCTTAGTGGATCCTTCATTGGTATTTCCCATTAATAGCATTGGAGTAAAAGATAGTTTATCCTATGAAGAGGTTCCAGTCCAAATCCTTGATTGTCAGGTTCACAAACTGAGGACCAAAGAGATAGCCTCGGGCAAAATCTTGAGGAGGAATCAATTTGTTGAGGAAGCCACATGGGAAGCCAAAGAAGCGATGAAAGCTAAATACCTGTATCTATTCATGCCTGATGATGAGAATATTGAAGGTAATGTCCTTACTCTTGATTTGAATTGATTTGTTTATCTTTGAGTTGGTTGTTGATTGTCTAGAAAGTTTTATTGGCTGATTGACTGTTGAGAGAAGTCTTAATTATTATTCATGCCTTGAGTCCATATTTACTCTTCATTCGAGGATGAATGATCCCAAGGGGTAGATAATGTTACAACTGATAATTATCAAAATACCCCTAGATGAGAGAATGCTCGCATAACACATCTTCTCAAACATTTTTGGCAAATTTGAGGCCGGAAACTCGATTAGCATGAAACATTATGTAGAAAAATAGTCTTGATTGAATTTTAGAGCAACTAGATCGAAAGATAATTTTTTTGAAGCAAAAACACATTTTCAGAGGAGTGCGCAACAAGTACACATCGCGGACTTGTTGCAGGTTTACACTTGATGGTGATTCAATTATTCTCTATGGAATTAGAAAATCGATCATAAAAGTTTTGACAAAAATTGTACTAGGAGTGTCCAAGTCCACGATGAGGACTTGTCTCACCATAGTACAAGAATTTTAGTTTTTTCGAGGGGCACTCTAGGCTTTTTCCAACCCCTCCTAAACTTAAGCCACGATTGTCGTAGGTCATTTTAAGTGTTAAAAAGGTTCTCAAACTCATTCCTAAGTCCTCTAAATATTCCAACATGGGACTATGGCTAAGAAGAGGAGAAGATGAGCTAGGAATTCGAACGATTGGAGCCGAAACTTGTGCAAATCTATTGTATGACTTCATCCCAGGTATATAAGACTAAACTAAAACATGAAATTATTCTTCGATGTGCCTCTTTGATAGTGATAGAAAGATTATGAAAGTATTGAGTCACCATGCATGTTTCCTGGAATGGTTTCTTGTAAATTATAAACATTCTATGTATTTTCATATATTTATGATCATCATAAACTTGGTTGACTAAATAAATACTTTTACATCAAATATTCCACATATGTTATATGTTACTTCATGAAAGATTGCATGAATGAACATAGGGATTGAGTTTAGAGCCTTGACTGGAGAATGTTAACTGTGATTATGATGTGAACATGATGATAGGTTGATAGAACTTGATGGTCCTATGAGTCTTCATAATTTGACTCTCAAAATTGGTCTAAATTGAAAGTCACCCTACGTGATTTTCCAATTTATGCTTAAAAGGTTGATGGGATTGATTGGTCAAATTATTGGAAGATTGAGTTGATAGAACGGATGAGTTGAAAAGAGTCCATTAAGAGACTCACTAATTTTTTGATTGGGAATGAATTATTTTATGAGAATTGAGTCTTAGGAGGAGTACCGAGCACTGAATTGAGCGAGAGTCAGTCAAACTCGAGCTCAATAACTATGTCGCCAAACGTAGCAGAGGATTGAAACCATTAAGTCAGATATTCTCTTGATAGGTCCCTGAAAGAATAAAGGACTTGATTGATTAGATCCATTATAGGTTAATTCATTCTTTACCCTGGCAAGTATTGATTGATTATGGCAATATCAACAAAATTTTTGTACGATCATTGGCTCATAAGTGATTGCCATCAGATAAGATAAAAACCCCCAGATAGATTCTATACTGATAGACTCTGAATTGATTGAATTGGATATGGACTAGTTTAGATTTGTACTGATTGGCCATTGTCTACTCTTTATTCTTTCTTTAGATAGACATTTGACATTTGGATTGAGTATTTCTGCGTTGATTATTGTTCTACCTATATCTGTTTCATTCAGCCATTTTACATGCTCGTACATTCTATGTACTGACGTCCACTTGGGTCTGCATCATTAGTGATACAGATATAGGTATTAGAGATCATCAACAGATGCAGCATTGAGGATCTGTTGCATTTAGCTGATTTGGTGAGTCTTTCCCCTCTTCTGGAAGATACTCATTTATACTTTTATCTAGCTTGAGTTAGCCTTTATTTTCTTTGATTGAGGTAGCCATGGCCTGTCATGGTACCATCTAGACAGTTTAGATGGAGGCTTCATAGAATAGATTTGGGATTGAAGATTTGGATGTTGTCTTATTAGTTTCTTTCACACTAGTCTTGTTGTTTTCTTTCACACTAGTCTTGTTCATTTGGGTACTAGCAATAGTCTCTGAGTGTCGGCCACGTCTAGTGTACCCTCTCGGAGCATGACACCATAAACCTGTTATTGACACCATGTAGACAGATGGATAGAGGCATACAATAGATTTTTGAGTTGTAATTGGGTATTATAGTTTCTTTCATACTCGTCTTATTAAGTTAATTTGATAGATTGGTTAGCATTTGACCTTTAAATATTGATTTGGTTATTTATTCTTATTGAGTCATTCTTTGATTATTAATGTTTGTCACTGTTAGATTGTGATTAAATGAATGTGATGAGGTCAAGTGTTTCGCTTGGGGACTAGCAATAATCTCTGAGTGCCAGTCACGCCAATGGTGCCCTCCTAGAGCGTGACAATAATCTGATACTTACAAGTTCAACAAATAAAATTCAAAAACTTTAATTGAAATTTAAAAATCAAGCATCACAAACAATGTGTAATAAATCGTCAAAAATCAAGAACAATATTTAAAATATGTAATAATCTCTTCATTCCTAATTTACACAGTAAAATGAAGCATAAAAATTAGAATAAATTTAAAGACCTATTTAAAGATATTAGAAACTAAATTCAAATAGAACTGAAAAGATTGAATTTGGCACCATCCAAGGATGAATCTATGGGTTCATAGTCTTTTTCACATACCATGGTTAACTATCATGGATCATAAATGTGCAGTCTCATAACACTTTTCATGGATCAATTCTACGATCTATCAAACCTTCTGTCACTCATGAATTTTTTTCATGAAAGTCAGGGTTACTTATGTATTGACTCTAAATCTAACCATGATCACCGATGTACATCTCATACTATCTTTCGTAGCCTATCTTCTTGACTCATAGAAATCAGACTGCCTCTAGTCTCTAAACTCTTTTTACTATCAAAGTTTTATGATTCATAGATAATTTGCGACTTGTACAAAAAATTCATAGAAATCAAACTTTCTTCTTTACCTTCTAAATCTCATCTATGAATGTCATTTACAGCTCGTGGATTATTCTACAAATCAAAGACAATGATAACAACAACATATCTAGTGAATTTCACAAAGTTGGAGCTGAGAAGGGTAAAGTTTATGTTGATCTTACCACTATCTCATGGAGATAGAGAGGTTATTTTCAAAAGACCCTGAGCTCATAATGCATTCACCCCAAGTAATATGAAAAATAACATATATAAAAATAAAAGCTAAATATCGAGTAATGTTAATTCTACAAAAAAATTAAATAATCGATAAGAAATAACAACACAACAATAAAAGCATGGGTAGTCCCATGACAAACCTAAAATCAACCCAAGGCAAGACATCATTTTACCCTTACTAACTTTCTACCCTAATATGCAACCTCCACTTCTTTCCATCTAAGGTCATGTCCTCGGTAATAGAAAGTTACGCTATATCCTATCTAATCTCCTCTCCCTAATACCTTTTTGGTCTACACCTAATCCTCCACATATCCCCTGAATTTAATCTCTCACACCTCCTAACTGGGATGTCAACACACCTTCTCTACACATGCCCAAATTATTTTTGTCTCGTTTCTCTCATCTTGTCTACCACAGAGGTCACTCCATCTTCTCTAAAATAACTTCATTCATAATCTTGTCACCCTAAGCATGGTCCTACATCTATCTCAACATTCTCATCTACGCAATATGCATTTTCTAAACATGTGAGCTTTTGATTGGCTAGCACTCCTTATAACAAAGACAGTCTAACCATCATTCTATATAACTTACCTTTTAAGTTTAGGTAGTACCTTTTAATCACATAACACTCTAGAGGCAAATCTCCATTTTATCCATATTACCCTTATGCAATGTGTGACATCATCATCGATGGTGCTACTACTCTGAATGATACACCCAAATTATTTAAATCTTTCTCCCTTAGAAATAGGTTGAGTGGCGACCCTCATTCGATATCTGCATCATCCACATAATAGTGAATTTTCACCACAAATGTTCTATTTTGGTCGTACTCAATTTGACCCCTTTGGACTTCAGAGTTTGTATCCAAACCTCCAACCTATCATTAACTCTATCTCGTGTCTCATTAATTAGTACTATATTATCTATAAATTGAATACACTGTGGAAACCCCTCTTTAATATACTGTGTCATCTCATCCAACACCGAGGCAAAAGAAAAAGACTCAACACAAATCCTTGATATATTCCCATCTTAATAGAAAAATGTTTTGAGTCTTTTCCCACCTTATAACTCGAGTCTTAGATCCATCATTCATATTCTTTATCACTCTAATATATATAATCAAGACACCTTTATACTCCAAATATCTCCCAAGGACATTCTCGGCACTTTGTCATATTCCTTCTCAAGATCAATGAACAACATATGAAGGTTTCTCTTTCTCTCTCTATATTGCTCCATTAATTTCCACATGAGATGAATTGCTTCAGTATTCTATCGCCCTAGCATGAATTTGAACTGATTCTATGAAATGGTCACTTCTCTCCTTACCCTCATCTCTACCTCTCTCTCTATTTCAAACCTTCATAATATGGTTTAGCAATTTGATACCTTTGTTATTAGTACAATTTTGGATATTATCCATGTTCCTATATACTGGAATCGTTGTATTCCACCTCTATTCAGGGGCAGATTTACGTGGGAGAGAATCCGAACCCCCTCGGTCGAATATTATATAGTATATATAAGATTAAATCTTTATATTATGAGTATATAATAGTTAAATGAACCCCCTCAACATACTTGGAAAGTGTAGCTCAATGGTTCAGGGGGTTCAACATCTTGTTGAGGTCATGTGTTAAGGCATATTTTGTTGCTTTTCCAAAGTTGTTTTCTCTCTCTCCTTTTTATTTTTAATGAGCAATGTCTTTGCTTGCCCTTTTTCACTCTTTTTTATTTTTAATGAGCATGAACTTTGTCCTTTTTCATCCCCTCTTTAATGAGCAATTGGATGTACAATTTTAAATTTCAGTTTTGTGGGGTTTTTTTTATTTTAATAAATTCATTTGTATGATTTTAATTATTTAATTTGTCTTTTTCAATTTATGTGGCATCATTCAGATTTTAAAACAAATAATTTTATTTTGATCGTAAATTTGAACATGACATTTTTGAATAAAATTTATTGATTTGAAACTATCTAAAAAGTACTATAAGCAACAACAATTGATAATTTAAAAGTATTTTAATATATGTATATATAATTACGATTAACAAAAAAAACATTGTTCGTTTCTTTAAATTTGAAAGGTGACACCTAATTAGGATGGAGGAAACACTTAATAGATAGCCCTTTTCTATTTTTCTCAAGTATAAATTTTGAGTCTAGAATATTATGTACAAATTTTCAGAGAGTTGAAATAAAAAATATTTCAATTTGCTCTTTTCAATACTCTCAGTACTAGTTGAAATCCCTAACTAAGTTTCTATAATTCTTACTGATTTTCAATGTTAACATACCTCTAAGCTAAGCTAAATAAAGAATATTACAATATGCATATCTCTCTTTATATGTTCTATGTTTCTCTTGTTTAACATATTTTCATATCTAACGAGTTTAACATATACAAGGTTCTTATATTTTGTCAATTTTTACAGTTTATTTTATCGAGTTATATAACTTTTCTTTGCAACTATATTGTTATCATTTGACAAATTAATATTGATGTTGTTCAATACTTTTTATATTTATAGTTATTGAGCAATAAATATGTATTATCATATTAACAATTCATCTTTATACCTTTTTAACAATTTAAAATAAAACGTTTAACATAAAGTAGGACATTATAAAATGAAAGTTTAAAAAGGCACAATATTTTTTAAGAAAGGTTAGAGAGTATAGAGAAAAAATATTAAAAGAATATAATAACATGGGTTAAAATTTAGCGGGTACTTCATTTTTCTTTGATCTTGCTATTTTCACATGTTTACTTATTTATATTTCAAACCCCCTCGATGAAAATCCTGCATCTGCCACTGTCTCTATTCATTAGGCATCTTAGTTATTTTCAAAATAACATGAAACAACCTAGTCAACTGCTTTATTCTTGCCTTGTTTGTGCTACTCTGAAATTCCACCAAAATTGCATCGAGACTAGTCACTCTTCCCCTACTCATCCTACTAACAACACATCTAACCCTAAAACACCTATAGCACCCAAAATAATGAAGTCTCTTAGAGTGCACCAAGTTGCACAACACATGTAACCCTAAAACACCTATAGTACCCAAAATATTGAAGACTCTTAGAGTGCACCAAGTTGCCTAGCACAATGTCTCTGTCTCCTTGTTTAATTAAGAGTTTGTGGAAGTATGTTTGTCACCTCTGCTTTATAGAGGCCTCGTCCACCAAAACTTCATCTTCCTCTTCCTTGATGCATTTCACTTCATCCAAGTCGCGAGCTATCTCTCTCTCTCTCCCTCTCTCTCTCTCTCTCTCTCTTTTGCAAGCCTATATAATATCTTATCCCATCTTCTCCCCTAATTTGACATATAAGAATTCAAAAGTTGTCGTCTTAGCACACATGATCGCCAACTTTTTGTAGGTCTTTATTGTCTTATAGATATCCTTAAGCCTATACTTCTCATTTTCATCCACAACCCAATCATGTCATATAGGCAACCTTCTTAGCTTCTACTTTTCCTTGAACTTCTTTATTCCTCCACTAATATCCTTGATAACCACCAAAAGTACCTTTCAAAATCCTTAATACCTCAGTAGCTACTTTTCTAACGAAACTAACAATCATGTTTCATAGATTGTTCGTATCCCTGCTACTACTCCAAGCTCCCAAACCAATCAACTTGTCTCTCATCTCCCGAGAAATGATAGGAGTTAGACCCCTCCATCTAATCCTCGATCAATCATAAAGGGTCTTTTCCACCTATCCCTATTAATCTCCAGGTCCATCACTAATAACCTATATTAAGTAGTAATATTCTTATTCATAATAGCCCTGTAAATCTTGCAAAAACCTCTATCACCCTTCCGAAGGAGTAAGTATTCTACCTGAGTCTTAGTTATCGTGCTACAAAAAGTAATCAAGTGATTTTCCCTCTTGGAAAAGTATGCATTTGCAATAATTAACCGAAAGGCTTTGAAATCAAAGAGTGACGCTCCACCTCCACGAACATTATCAAAACCATTAGATGTTGTACTAATATGACCATTAAAGTCTCCACCAATGAAAAGTCTTTTAGTGATTGGAATAACTCTCACTACCCCATTCAAATCCTCCATAAAAGTTTTTTGACATCCTCATCCAAATCTACTTGAGGTGCACAAGCACTAATAATATTCAGAATAAATCTACCTATAATATTCTAGACACTTGAAAGTTGAAATATGATATAATAAGGTAAAACAATGTAAAATTGGTCTCGGTAGATTTTTAGGTCAAGCATTTTGAAAATAATTTATTTTGAAAAATCCCTTATCCAAAAGATTCACGACAGGGGCATGTCGTAGACTTGCTCTGGGATGGTTCAAATTCTTCTCCTGTTCAAGTCCACCAAGAACTGAAATTCGCTAAAAAATGAACTATCACCATCTCCACATCGCAGACTTGGTCTATTCTTTCTATCCAAATTCAGTTTTTAAGTAGGGGCATTTTGGACTTTTTACTGTGCATTAGTTAATAAATCTTGAGCAGGGTTCTCAGTTTAGGCTAGCGTTGCTCAAGGTTCTAGAGGTAAGCCACCATGTGGCAAGTGTGGAGAACTTCACTTGGGAGAATGTCAAGAGGGAGAGAATGGGTGTTATAAGTGTGGCCAAGAGGGTCACTTCCAGACATATTGTCCAACAATGGGAAATAAGGCCCAATCTACTAATATTGCACCCCCAGTTAGAGGGAACCAGAGAGGTACCACTACTAATGCAAGCAAGGGAATACATTGTTTGTATGCGATGGGAAATAGACATGACCGAGAAGTTGCATCAGATGTTGTCACTGGTATGTTTTGAGTTTGTTCCTATTATAGTTATGCATTGCTTGATCTAAGTGCCATGATGAGTCCATATCTCGGACCTATTTTGCGCTTAGAATGCAAAGAAATATTGTCTTCGGTGTGCTATTATGTTATAGATACTAACAAATATGAATGTGTTATGTCAGGATTGGAGCTAAAAGTGCAAAAGTAGACAACACTTAACAAATCTTGGAAAAGGAGCAAAAGTGTGAGAAAGTTAGATAAAAGCAGCTTTGCCGACTTAGTCAGTGTACCACCGAATACTTAAAGAGACCGCCCAATATTTCAGAAACCAAGTCTCAAGTTCATGCAAGAAAGGCGATCAGAATCGAAGTTGCCAAACATATTCAGTGCATCGTCAAATGGCCAGAGACACCACCTATTGTTGAAGTACTCAAGACCCTCAGCTCATGACAGAAGGGAGACGTAGAAGGAACTTTGACAAATCATTGAACATGCTCTGTGGAGTAATGGATAATCACCTAATCTTGCAAAGAATCAATCCCTCAAGGAGATGCAAAGAAAAGCGGTCAAGTGCACGTTTGGCGTATCACCAAATTACTCAGTGATGGTCGTCCTTGACCACCGAGTGGCAACTTGGTGCATAAACTTTCATGATTTTGCATGGACTATTTAAGAATTTTGTAAAGGACATTGTATATATCATTCACTTTAGGTTTTACAAATAGAGAGAGAGTGAGAATAGGGTACTTAGAATATTTTTGCTCAATGTACAACAGTTAAAGGGTTTCAAGCTCGTGGAGGCACAAATTGGAGTGATTTGCCGGTTTAAATTAACTTTTCTGTTATAATCATTGTTACCCATGTACTCAGATGCTGAAATTGGTATTGAATCTTTATTTTCATGCATGAGTAGCTAAAACCCCCGTATTGGGGTGTTAAATAATATGGGTCTTTTTTTCTTTTTTTAAATGGGAACAGACCTATGCAAAAGGGTTCCCACCCTTTTGGACCGTCAGGGGTTGAGGCACACACCCCCAAGCCTTATTATAGAACCAAAGAAGAAAATAAGTACAAGGAGGATGGCATAGACCATACCTCTGGCCCTATGGTGATTCATAAGCAAGTCGTCCTACAAAGAATAACTCACTCATCCCCAATTCTATAAGAAGCAAACCAAAAAATGCCTATGAGAGGACTTATCTCAATACGTAACTCTAAGAAAGCATGAAATTAGGGAGACTCTCCCTTCACATTCAATAAAAAATAAAAAGGAGAACTAAACAAGACACTAACCATCTAAAAAGACAGTCACTAAGAAACTAATCGGCTCCTTGTTGCATCAACTCTTCAATCATGATGGTTTCTTCACTCTTAAGTTTTCTTCTTATGAAATGTGTCAAACCCATCTTGTCCATTAGGTATACACCTTTTACTGTAGTTGGAAGTTGTTGATACACTAATAATGCTAGTTATCATCCAGTTTATGACTCCATTTGGAAAGCAAGTCAGCAATGTTTTTAGCCTCTCTATAGTTATGATGAATTTGGAAATTAATAAGCTGAGTAATTAGCTCTTTTAGCTCACGAATGAGCTGAAATAATTGACGAGATACCTGCACACTACACTTGGTCCATGTAACTAACAATTGAGACTCAACCTCTAATACAACTTGTTTGTACCCAAATTGTATGCACCATTTAATACCATAGATTGCCGCTTGTAGTTCAGCTTGATTATTGGTTCCATATGCCAAAGGACTGGAGAAAGCAAAAATCATGTTACCTTGTTGATCTCTAAGGATTCCACCTCCCCTATCTTTCCTGGATTTGACAAAGCACTTCCATAATAATATGGATCTTTGATTTTATATTGGGTCTTTGATATTTTGACTATATTGTTGTTAATCTGAGTGAATTTATATCTATTGATAAGTTTCATCTATAATCCTAAGGTTGCAAATTAAGGGTTTACTTTAGATCTCTAATTATTGTTTTAGTCTGAGTAGTTAGAGTGTGGAATGAATATATTAGCTAGAAATCTTTTAGGGTTTCAATTGAATGCCACAACCATGGGTTCAATGGCTAAGGTATTAGGTTGTTTGCTGTGATTTCTCAGACCAAGCATGTCCTTGAGTGGTCCGCGTATGATATCATAACTAAATCATTTGAAACACCTTTGTTGTTGTAATTGAAGCTTAGGTTTCCAGTATCCTAGTCTATTCATTCATCTTTAACTCAATTAGTCAAATATTTAGACCCGTCTTACTAGATTTACTCCCATATTTGCACATCCCCAACACCTTTCTACATTTGTTGATTAGTTTGTTGATTTAGTTGGTGTTTGCTGAATCTCAATTTTAATTATTGTAACCGCTTAGTTTGAACCTATAATATCCTAATGCAATGAAATACTTCACCTTTCGAACCATCATTCCCTGTGGGATTCGACCCTAACTCTATTGTTGGGTAATATGTTGATGATGACCGTACTACCTTTGGCTAGTAGGATTGAGCGATCATCATGCCATACTATCCTTTGTAAATCTCTTTTATGGATGATAGATTTGACATCTACCCTAAGCGTCTTCTAAAGTCAATCCATGTCTTATTAGAGTGGAGACAAGATAGTATAGACTTTTGCCAAAGGGGGAGATAGTAAGTTCATTCCAGTCCTGGAAGCATTGTTGATGACTCTTGCAAGGGATTTTGTGTAAGATTATTGGAGTGGTTAGAAGGACTAGCGATCTCTAAATGATAGCCCTCAGTCTTTCAATTGTCTTCCCATTTCGTGTTTAAATTGCAATAGAATCTTAGGGCCCGATTGATGATTTATTTAATTGTTTGATTGCTTGATTATTTGATGTATTGGGTGCATGACTGAAAAATTGATAGATTTTATGATAGGATTTTTACTTTGATTTGGTTCCTATACCAATCTTCATTCAAGGACGAATGATCCAAAGGGGGAGGTGTAACACCCCACAATTCTATTCATAGTATTCGAATTTATTCGTCGTAAATATATAAGCTTGATCCTAGTGATGTCATACAAGTACCTATATTTTAAGGCTCATTCTTATATGTGTAAAGTGTATTAGATTCATACAATACCTCTTGTACTTAGTCAAGTACCAAGAGGACTTTCGGATAGAGGCTTTGTCATTAATAGAGGCTAGATCTCTAACAGTAATTACTTTGTCCGATAACCAGGTGTCATTGTAGGATAAAGAGGATCACCTATTAGTTGAGGCATAACTCCTTGACACATTACCCATTAGTTTAGTCATGAATCCTCGATACATTACCCGTTACACATCACTTGTGCCTATGTCACCCATTAGTACATGTTGACTTAGCTTAGCTAGTAGATCCATGAATGCTTCATGTTTAGGTTCCTTACCAAGTAAGGAGGACAACCTATTTTCAATGTGGGGAGGATATTGGGCTCCATGTTGTAGCTCATATAGTTTATATTGGTTAATATTATCTCCAACAGTTCATTCTTTTAGATTGTTACTTTGATCTCGCATAAGTTATTTCAACTTCAATATCTATTAGTTTCATATTTTACTACTTTTTCATTGCATTAGTTCACGTATTTCAGTTTTATATTTGGTTTAGCATCTCAAATTCATCATGTGTAGATTTACATATTATCTTGCATATCTCACATACTCAATACATCTAAAGTACTGATCGCATACCTCTTTGTCCTCCTTTTTCATATGATGTGGATTTAGGTTTTTAATATCAAGATCCTAGTCAGTCGAATTGCAGCTTCCAGCCAGCAGGTGATTAGTTCACTTTGTTCAAGTTCTCAAGTCAGTTTATAGTACTAGTATGTTATTTCTATTTGCATATATTGATTAAAGAGAGTAGCGGTCATGGCCCAAGTAACTAACTGTAATCGGTATTAGTACAGAGTTGTTGTATTAAATCTATTCTTTTTAGATTAGAGTTGTTGTATCTAAAAATTTGTTCATGCATATATTGAACTAGTATTTCATAATTATAGTTTCGCTCACTTTATTTTAGTTTTCAAAATGTTCATATTTTGTTGCTCATGACTATGCCATTATTAAGTGTAATATTGGAGTCACTAGTGACTCTAAGCACCGTGTTACAACTAAGGCGTAGCCTCGATCACAACATTTGGTGTTGGCTAAAGTTTTCCCTCTGAGCTCTTGTACCTCAGTCCCCATAATTGCGGAAGGATGGCCGATGTTACGATCATCGGTTTAGCAAATGCCATTCTCTTTCACAAGGAGGGCCACTTAAGCAGAGGCCACTTTCTTGATAAAATTGTTGATTTAGCGATACTGTGATCTCAACCTTTGTATCACTTTTGTGAGGCATCCACTTGATCCGAACTCACAAAAGCAACTCAGGTGTCACTTTAGTGGCATCAAACGTCAGCTTTTGGATCTGATTTTGGGGTTTGTTCTTATTTAGGCTTTTATGAATAGTGATGACAACAATGTGAACTCCATACAAGTATGATGCCATATTTTCAATGCAAAAAGCATGGCTGCAAGTTCAAGATCATGTGTTGGATAATTTTTCTCATGCACCTTTAATTGCCTTAATGCATAGTCAATCATCTTCCCATGTTGCATCAACACAAAATCCAAACCAACCCATGAGGCATCACAATACATTGGAAACCCCTCGGTTCCCTCTGACAAGGTTGAGATTAGAGCCGAAGTCAATCGATCCTCTAAGATTTGAAAACTCTTATCACACTCGTTTGTCCACGTGAACTTTACTTTCTTTTGAGTCAACCTTGTTAATGGTGATGAAATAGGGGAGTACCTTTCAACAAATCTCCAATAGTACCCAGCTAAGTCCAAGAAACTCCTAATGTCCAGAGGAGTCAATGGCCTAGGTCAATTCTTCACTGCTTCCTTCTTCTTAGGGTCAACTTTAATTCTATCACCCGATACCATGTGTCAAAGGAAAGCAACTTTATTCAACCATAACTCACATTTGTCAAACTTTAGCAAACAAGATTTCCTTCCTCAAGGTTTGGAACACCACCCTCAAATGCTACATATGTTCCTCTCCACTCCAAAATAAACCAAAGTATTATTTATGAATACCACAACAAACATGTCAAGGTACACTTGAACAACCTATTCATGAAATCCATAAAACTTATCGGTCCATTAGTCAAATCAAATAACATGACCACAAATTCAAAGTGACCATACCTTGTCTAGAAAGTTGTTTTGGCAATGTTACACTCTTTCACCCTTAGTTGATGACACCTAGACCGTAAGTCATTCTTAGAGAAGTGTTTAGCCCCTTTCAATTGATTAAACAAGTCATCTATTCTTGGAAGTGGGTACTTGTTCTTGATGCTAACCATGTTGATTTTTAGTACTCTATGCACATTTCGAGTGAACCATCTTTCTTCCTTACAAACAACCGGACACCCCATGGAGACCTACTTGTCCTAATGAAATCCTTGTCCAACAAATCTTTCAATTGCTCATTTAGTTCTTAAACTCCACTAGGCCCATTCGATAGGGAGGAATGGAGATAAGCTGAGTATCGGGCAAGAGGTCTATGTTAAAGTCCATTTCCCTTTCGGGAGGAACACCGAGTAACTCTTTTGAAAAGATATCGACAAACTCATTGACAATGGGTACTGATTCAAAAGAGAAGAATTCAGAAGTAACATCTCTAACCCTCACTAGATGATAAATACATCCCTTGGAAATCATTTCACGGGCTTTGAGATAGAAGACAAACCGATTTCTATATGTAGAAACACTACCTTTCCACTCAAGAATGGACTCACTGGAAAATTGAAATTTGACTTTACGGGTGCGACAACCTATAGAAGCGTAGGAAGCAAGCAACTAATCCATCTCAAATATAATGTCAAAACCAACCATGGAAAGCTCTATTAAATCACAAGGAACAACTTTATGCGAAATGGACATAGGGCAACTTCTATAGACTCTTTTTGCAACAATTGACTCTCCTACAAGAGTACAAACTTCAAAGGGCTCACCTAAGATTTTGAGGCATACATGGAATCTATTTGCAAGAAATGGAATTACAAAGGACAAATTGGCTCCCGGATTTAATAATGCATATACATCAAAATCATAGACTTTCAACATACTGGTAACCACATCCAGAGTCTCTTCCACCTCTTGGTGGGCAGCAAAGTGTAAAACTTATTGGCCCTTAGATCACCTTGGACTTGACCACCTTGGCCTTGGGACCTAGCACCTACACTTCTATACTCCTTGGCATGATTTTTGGGATTGCCACATTTGAAGGACGCATTCAAGCTAGCTAGACGCTCCTCTTTGTTTGGCCTTCTACATTTGACACAATTTGGATAAGCTTGTGCCCTTGACCCTTCTTGTGGCTTGGGGTTGGGCCCCTTGTCTTTATTCAACCAAGGAAGAGGGAAATTGTTTGACCCTTGGTTCATTTGCTTATGGCCACTTTGATACTTACCATGGCCGCCAACTCTTTGGTGGGAGAGTACACCACCTTTAATTCGAGTCCTCATGGACTCCTTAGCATGCTTTCTCAATTTCTTCTCCTCAATTTGCTTCCAATATGTCATTAGATGGGAAATATCCATCTTTTTTACAAGCATGGCTATCTTGCACTCTTTAGATACCAACTCTAACCCACCCCCACCCCCAAGATAAATTTACTCATTGTATCCCGAGAGTCCGCCACCATGAATAGTGCATATTTGGAGAGTTTGGTGAACTTGAAGGAGTATTTCCTTTTCGCCCACCTCAATGCCTCATCCTCTGCTAAGTCAATTCCATAAAATACTTTAGAAAACATTAGCATAGTCATGCAATCATAAATTAGCTATATAGGAATAGATCGTTAAGTTAGAAACTAATCAAGTGAGAATTGACCTTTCACATTGTAGTTCTATCTTAACATCATTAACGGCTTTGTAACACGCTTACATCTTTTATAGCATTCATAACTTTCACAACATACCTTTAGGCCCTTATCATTAACATCATGTACTAATCATTGTAAACTTACTGGCTTAGGCAATGACTTTAAAATCACATGATTTAAGAGTACAATGCAAGACCATGATAAAATTCATCAATTTAAAATCATGTTTAAACAGGCCACGTCATCATTGAAAACCCCTAGATAATAAAATCATAGCATTCAACTTGATAACCATGAGAACTCACAGTACATTATCATATTGCATCATTAGAATCAAAACAACTAAAAGTTTATCATGTAAACATCATTAAAATCATGTTCATGGAACTCATAAACATTCAAGAACTTAAAGAAAAATAATAGGAATCATGGTTGGTCTTTGTGGGCGAAAGGAACCCAAAAATCAAGCTCACATACCTGATTGAAGACCTTAAGAAAAGGTTTGAAGATTATAGAGAAGAAAGCCCTTGGAACCCTAGTCCTTGCCTAGCCTTTGGGAGAGTCTCTTGCCTTAGGAAAATTTTAGGGAATTTGGAAATGGAGAGAATGAGAGTTAATGAGGGTGCGGGGTTGATAATGGGTAGTTATTAGGTCCCAAAAGGATACAGTTTTTAGGCTTAGGGTACGAGAAAAGGTCAAAAGTACGCTTCATTAAAATTATCGGATCAAGAACCATGACCCTGTTTACAGGTCATAAAGTGATGTACGGGTCCTAATCTTATGGTTTCATCCAATTGAGCTTTGAGCCTCTGAAAGTGGTCTCTAAAGTTTAATCTAAGAGACAATCTACAACTTGTAAATAGGTTTATGAGTCATAGAACCCTTTCGTAAAACACCCTAATAGTTAGGAAATTTCCAGACTCAGGACCCCATCTACGAAACCAAACTATGGACCATAAAATAAACTATGACTCATCTTATTTGTTCATAGTTCAACTTTCAAAAACCGAATTTTCCATCAATGTAAGGCCTCAAACCACAAAACTTATTTATGTTTCGTAGTTCTATTTACGAATCGTAAATACCTCTCTTACGTTCCCTTTACACTTAGACAAATTCATCACCTAGATTGACCCCATTCACGAGCCTTGTTTATGACTCGTGTTTGAGCCACAAGCCATAAATAAGGCTCGTACTTGACCGTGCACATTTCTAGCTCTACTTTTTCTGCACTTTTTGACTTCCTAACTTGTGGGTCCTTATGTGATGCATGATCAATGCAACTTTAAAATCATGAATAAAAGTATTTCAAAATACTTCATAATCAACTTAAACATATATATGTGGCAATAGGACCATAACTGATAATAAGACCATGCAGAGTACTACATTAAATCCTGATGTTGTCTTTACATCAGAGAAAGAGTACTCTACTTGCCAAGGTACGCTATACCCCCACCTATGAGTTCTACACCACCTTTGTGAGAGTCGTTTGTGGATTCACTAACTTAATACTTTATGGGCACATAATCCTACAACGGCACGTAGTTATAAGACAAGAGAATCTATATAAGGACCCTTGGGGATAATCCCCCTCGCTCAAGCCTCATTCGGTGCTAAGTCAAATCTCATGGAATACATAACATGATATATAGTCAATAACATAATCTATAACTCAAAGAGAGATCATAATTTAAAGCTTGGATAGAAGGTTTCATAATCATGTAAATCAATTTCATATAATAAGAATAGTCCATCTACATAGCTTACATAAAATGTGTGTATATTCTCTATCTTGTAAACATTGCATACACATTAAGGTCTTAGGTCACTCTCATAGTCATGATCATAAGCATACTTTCATACTTGAAATTCTTATTTATGAATCATATTTTAACATAGAAATTAGGTCAAAATATGGGTTTATGGAAAATTGTATTCACAATTATGAAGTAGAATAAAAATTATGTAAGATTAATGCAATTGAGATCAAATTGAAGCATAAGTAAGGAACCTCATATCAATTTCATATGCCCTGATCAACTTGTAATTGGAAACCCTTAAAATCAATTAAAATTCATGCAAATCATCATAATTCATATATAATTAAGTAAAATAATCATAATTCAAGCATTTAAGATAGAAATCATGAAAACCCATGAATATTCTTGCTTGAACTTGGAAGAAAAGTGAGTTTGGATTTGTGCTCCATGGATAGAATAGATCCATGGAAGAAGCTTTGCATACCTAATTGAAAAAATCGTAGAAGAATTGGAAGAATTGACCTTGATATTCTTTGGAAAGATTTAAACCCTTATGCTCCAACGGTGAATCCCCTTGAGAGAAAAGACTTACAGTTTTTGAGAGAAAGTGTTTGAGAGTAGTATTATTAGGTATGAGGAAGTTTGAATAGTTGTTGGGGTCAAAATGACACAGTTTAGGAATTAAATGCATAGGAAATGACCAAAAAACCCATAAAAATTTAACGAACCCATCTACGAATAGTAACTATGAGTCGTAGGTCCATTTACGGTTTGTAAATCATAGTTTCATCCTTGCTACACTTTTTGGTTTCTGAAGATGTCTCTAAACCTCTATCTATGAAGCCATTTCATGATTCGTCATTTCTTTTATGGGTAATAAAGACCCCTCGTAATTTTCTCGACACTTTGAAAAATTTCATATTTTGAAAATCCCATTTATGATTGCATGTACAAGTCATGGTTCCTAGTACGGCTCGTACTATGGCCTCATAATTTTGACTTCCAATTTTCAAATTTTACCAAGTATATTGTCCCAAACCACGAGAGCTATCCACGACCCTTTGTTCATATCACGAGCCATAAATGGGCTCGTAATTACTCAACTATCCAACTTTCCAACAAATGGGGTGTTAAAATATCTAATGGTACAAATATAATTATTTAATTTATTATCAATTTATCAATTAACCCGTTAAGAAAAAATCTAAAATCTTTAACAAGCAATAACTCAATAATAAAAAAGTTTAAATTGTTATCAAAACTGTCAAACCAATAAATCATTATTGATAAATCAAATGTCACAACCCAAGACTAGGGCATAGATATGACACGGCGAATAGAAAGCTCGAAGGTAACCCAAACAACCCTCTTAACATATCATTTGCACATCCTTGGTTTCGCGGGAATAATGAAAGATAAATAAGCATATAGCAAATAAATTCTAAGGGAAGTGGGGCTTTAGACCCACTATATGGGGATGTTATAAGGAAGGGGATAAACATGAATTACATAGCAAATAAGTCTAAGGGACGGATAAGTATGACTCACGCTATGGGGCATTTAGGGACTTGGGACTTTCATCACTTTCCACCATAACCAATAACATCAAGTAGCATCACATAAAGGATAGGTTCTAAGGGATAAGTCTCCATAAAATCTCAATATCAAATTATAGGTACATAGCATAGTATCCAACAACACCTTTAAGCATGAATAGGACGGGGGCCAAGACATGTTCAAAGCACACCCTCAAACTAGAAAGTAAAGTGGAATAAAGTCTCAACATAAGTAAGATAGAAATCAGGTATCCTCCCCGAACTAGAGGACTCACCAACTCACTTCTTTCAATGATCCAAAGCTAACCACGTGGAGGATATCGATGAGCGCCCTACATGGTGATATCATGTAGGCATAGAGTATGCGTTTGTACTTGGAATATACTAAGTATGTGGGATGCAATGTAACAAAGGAAGCAAGCCATAGTAATTGAAATGCATAAACATAATCAAAGCTTAATATGTCATGCATGATCAATGTTTAATGTAAAGCATACATGGAGGTAATCATACTTACATAACTCATAAAAAGCATAATAAAATGGCATGAGTAGCTCGTCAATATACCTTGTACTAGAGGGTGAGGAATATTATGTAGGTCATAATAATAAAGAACCATCATAAATCATCATAAATGAATATCTTGGGAACATGAAGGAGACATGAGCATATATAAGGATAACCATGGATCAAGAATGACATATACCATAAAGCTTTCGGGAGTTCATAGAAGATAGTAAGAAATACAAGGTGTCATACATAACTAAAGTATTAATATTCTTGGGTGAAAAATACATCACTTTACATTGGCAATCATAATGGAGAACACCTTACATACTTGTAGAAATCATCATTTACCTTTAGGGGAAAATACCATTTGAATTTGTGAAACAAAGAATTATAGGAACTTTAAATCACCTTTGGACTTAACATAAAGGAACTATTTAATCATCATAAGAGGGACAACTTAGAACCATAAGGAGAACTGGAACATGTGTGAGATCAACCTTTATCATTAGAAATAATTCAAATTAGCAAACTAAATATGACAATTGGGTGGGTTCATGCATGCTGTTTTAAATCATGTAACTCAAGAGGACTATGCATGAAAGTAATGCAATGCATCAATTTATATCATCTTTAGAACAACCCACCTCATTCATACATATCATTTTTCAAAACATGGACATGGAAACATGAAATTCATCTCACACAATCCTCAACTTCATAGTTATAGTCATAACGTGCATAATCTCATAATAGCTCAATATTAACAAAGTGTAGTCCATCAAAACCAACGCTTCATAAAATCAAAGAAAGGGCTTTGTATCATTCAAAATATTCACAATGTTCACAAGAGCTCATAGCATGCATAATATCCTTTCAACATTCTTAATATTCATAATATAAATGTCTTACAATAGGACTTTTCACAATATAGAAATTTGTCAATTAGTTTAGCCAAAACATGGTGGTTAATATGCACATAAGCTTAAATCATGCAATTTAAGAGTATAAAATAAGAGATGAGTAAAATCAATTCATTTGGAAATCATTCAATTAAAACCACCAACATTGTAGTAAAACCCTCATTTTAGGTATCATGAAATCCAACTAAAATCTACAAGTTCTTCATAGCTTTTCATAGCATCATGAATACATAACTTTAAACCCCAATGGTATTTAAGCATAGTAAAATCATTACTTGAAGAATCCAAGCTCAAATCATATTTATAATGCATAATAAGGTTTACCCATAAAGAATCTAACCTTGAGATCATGCAATTTCATGAAAAAGAGAGAGTTGGCTCCAAGGATGAAAGGACACATGGATGAAGACCCACATACCTTAGACTTGGAGTTTTTTAAAGAAAGACTTGAGGAGGACTTGGTGCTTGACTTAGTTTTCTTGAATTACAACAAAACTTCTTGAAAATCTTCAAGATGGATGGAGGATTTGGTGAAGATTAGAGAGAAATTTGAGAGGTTTTTGGCGAGTTTTGGACTTTGTATATATACATATTGAGTAATCATCCTATCGTCCTTGAGTGAAAAGGGGAGTTTTTTACCTACGGTGCATCCAGTCCGCATTGCAGCCGCGACGCGGACAACTACTGCTTTGTGAAATTTCATCGAAAAAAATATTTTTTGGCATGGATAAAATATACCTTGTAAGTAACCGTTTTTTCCATGCAATTTTTCCCTCTGAACAAAAGTATGAAGTTGGATGTGCAAAATTTTACACGAATTTTGAGATATTAAAAAATGCATTATATATGCATTATAGGATCTTTCCGGGCTACATTGAGGGGTGTTTCATCAATAATATTTTTTTTATTTAAATAATTGGTTCCAATTCGATTTTGAACAGCCATAAGGCTAGCGAATCCTTTATCTACACCAAATCTCATCAAGCCTACTTATACCAGTATAGTTAAATCCATACATTCAAGTTACAAGTCAATTCCTCTAAAACGAATCTCATATTTGCATGAAGAACCATGAATTATTTGGGAGGAAGGGAAAGTCAACCAGATGATCATTAATGAAGATCTTCAATATGCAATTATTAAAAAAATTTCATAAAAATGGCCAGAGATGCAAGAACTAAGGAGATTAATCCCAAAACAATGTGATTTAAGAGGAGAGGTTAACATTGGGTCTTTAAGAAATAGGTACATTCTCATCGGGGCAGCGATGTTGAAAGATTATACCAATTTGTTGTCAAAGCCACAATTCTACATTATGCACAAAAGTTGGTCATACCTGATGCACACTTTGAAGAGGGAGTCGTTATTTAATCTGTAAAAGGAGACTTCAACTGCTATAGCCTAGATATCATTCCCATCATTTATCGCCAAATTTCTATGGCAAGGAAGCTGTGTTTTCACTTTTGTCAGAAGTAAGGAAACCACTCCAAGTTGATTTAGCAACATAGAACAACACTCGGTCTAATTGTGCTAGGGTGAAGGTAGAAATGGATCTGCTGGGAGATTTTCAAAAAAGAATAAATGTAAAGATGAGAACTAAGAATGGGGAGATCAAGAAAAGATC
>JAPFFP010058182.1:0-27835 GCA_026153255.1 Solanum medicagineum | reverse complement strand
TAGACGCACATACCGCCCATTAACACGAGATTCAAGCACTTTTAAAAATTGGCGCTAATTTGATCAAACCATATCATATTTCATTTGCATTGTACTAGTATTGTAAGGTGTGGGGTGTTACAAAATGAGACCTTTTCTGAGCCGAAGTTTGATCTATGACTTGTAGACAAGTCTCGTAGGGCGTTGCCTGCACAAAATCAAGTCCGGAGTCTCATCTATGACTCAGCCTACGACACCATAGAATGTTGTACGAGTTCTACCAGGTCTCACAGATGTTGTTCTAGTAGCTAAGTTAATTGCACTCTGCCATCTACGAGGGCCTTGTACGGCTCGTAGTTTTCACTACGACTCATAAATGAACCTTCGTAGACTCATCAATACCTAGTTATGATAATCGTGTTGCCAAATGTGTGCATTTCAGGTATCATGGCCCTAAAACTAAGAAAGAGTGAGATACAAGCCATGCAGAGGAGGCTGAGGGATGAGGACTTGGATACCCAGGGCAGTCTTCAAGCTAGTGAACTTTGGAGGAGCTCAGTGTTCAGCCTGATGTGGATACCGAGTGACTACTGACATAGGATGCTACTAGATAGGCACGCAGGAAACACCCAAACTCAGGCTATTGTGGTCCTCTCTCCCCAATTTGACAAGGGAGGCAGCTATGATAGCAGCCTGACACAAATGACTCCCTCTAGAAAGGGATTCGAGTCCGGATCTGGAATGGAGTCAGAGTTTGAGTTCAATAGCACCCCAAGCACCCTTCTCACCTCCGGATGCTCTATCTAGCTAGTGGTACACATAGGGTATGCAGGCTATCTACCTGGATGACATACAGAAGGACGGGCGGGGTCTACTAGCCCGTACTATATTCAAGGAGACTTGGATCATCACCTTAGGGCTAGATGGTGTCCTAAGCCTCCATGACACCTTTGCCCGATACAGCTCCAGTGATTGGCAGCACCATCGGGGAAGTGTTCCCTGCCTATGATTTGTGAGTTTTTCACATGTTACACCACCAAAGTCCTTGGTTCTCTTCCTAAGGGGAAGAGACCCCCCACTAAGCTCCAGTTGACATGTACGAGGGTGAGTGATGTACAAATTGTTATTTCAGAGACTACTCTCTGCCGCATGCTATTTTGTCCAGAGTACCCATCCCCGAAACTACAGCAGAGTTCGATTGCAGATTAGGGCAGACTCGGGACAAGGCCCCGATGAGCGATCTGGCCCCCAGGGCCACTTTATGAGACAGGTTGCCAGCCATATTGCTGAGCAAGGCCAGGACCCTGAGTGGATATCTACTTCATCGGAGCCTATCATGAAGGCATCTCTCAACTTCGCCGATAAATTTTGATAAGTTGTGGTGAGATCACAGACTTGACCTACACTTGCAAATAATGCATTGACGCCATACCAAGCCATATTATTTGCCAGCATCTTAGCTGGCTATGACATAGACTAGGCCCGCCTGATCGCAAAGTATATTTATGAGGCAACCCTAAAGAGGTCCACCTTCATCCCCGTCCCATACTTGATATACCGACTCTTTATAGAGTCAGGGGGTGGAGATACTTCATCATTTGGACTCTGTCATCGAGGTTCAGAGGAATCTAGATGCTAGCCTGACAAACGCAGATGAGAACCCAGTCGCGCTCTAATGAGCACCACACCTTCCAGTCCAGATGCTAGAGATGTTCACCGCGATGCCACTGCCTGGACCTCCATATTCTACCACCACTGCTACTCCCACTGTTGAGGGGACCCAACATATAGAGACTGATGTGGAGAGGGGGCCCGCTACTGCCACTACTTCACTAAAGGTCGTGCTAGAACAAGCAACACCCGCTAGCATGGTTTATGTGTCAGTAGTATCTATTTAGGCCACGAAGAATAGATAGGCTCACACTGAGTCCCAACTAACTCAGTTATTATAGCAGATTAAGACTTGGGTTCACCAAGCCACATCCGAGGTTGAGGCACATACACGGACGTATGTTATGGTTTCTATTTAGAAGAGACTCACACCCATTGGATAGCCGCATTAATTCATTTGAGAGGTGACTAGAGCAGAGCCTTAGTTTAGCACAGCCTACACAATTGACGGCCATTTCGATGAAGATCCAACAGCTCTGATCTGAGATGAGAGCAGCACCAATTTTGCTCCAATAGGCCTATCACACCGAAGTGGTGGTAGATTTATTTGCTCCTAATGAGACACCACTCCCTTTACTCAGGAAAAGGCCCACCATGGATGACCTAGAGGCGGCAAGACTAGAGGAAGGGCTAATAAAAGAGCAGTTGTTTGAGCTCGCTAGTCTACACTCAATGCAGGATGAAGAGGCGTGGTAAGCATATGAGATAGCGAGGGTGAGGGGATGTATCCTCCCAACATGCTCCTTCTACTAAGAAGACCAACAGGCAGTTTAAAGGTGGTCAGACTTAGCCAGAGATTGGTGCTTAGGCACCCAGGTATGTTTTTTGACCCCTGTGCTTTATTATTATATTCTCTGCATTGAGAACAATGCAAAGTCTTTTCAATTTGTATGAGTAGTTATAAGCCTCGGTGAAGTCTAAGTAACCTTGTCCTGTAACTATCCCAAATTTTTAGTCAAAGGGATTTTCTTGCATGTGTTTTGTTTCACCGAGGACATTTACTTTTTGTTGAACTGGCATGTTTAGGATGTGTAGGTAGTATTAGTAGCATGTAGCACTAAGTCTATGGCATATGTTAGTTTATTTGTGAAAAATGATACCTACCAGAAATTTTATTAGTTAGTCTTGATAGCAACCATGCATGTTTGATTGTTTGACAATGCTTGTTCCGGTAAGTGAGGTCTAGTTGTGATGAAAAACATGATCTGAGAGTCTATGTTAATAGTGTAATAAGTTTCATGTGTGAGCTTTCTTTGCTAAATTCTTATACAGTGTTTCAATTCAGAACTTTCCTTATTACTTTGACTTAGACTATCGATTAGTTGGCTAGGAAAGGATATTAGGCCATTGTTTATACTAGCCCACTTAGCCTAAATGAAAAATCAAATGTGTAATATATCCCTTGATCCTAATGTTTGAGCCTTGCATGTACTTTTTTCTTTGTAAAAACCTAAGTAACCTAGCCTTGCTGAATGTAAAATCTTGAAATTGGCCCTAGTCCTTCCTTGAATATTGTGCACCTTGACTGAGGCAAAGAGTTTAAGTTAAGGATGGCTACCAAAAGTGGCCCTGGTTCAAAGTTTGGACATTGTGCACCACTGAGGCCAAAAGCCTTAGTTGAGGGTGGTTGGTGTAAGGTTAATCACATAAAATGGGGTGGAAGCTTTGATACATGAAAGAAGGGATAAAAATCTATTATGGGTGCAGAAAAATGAATCGATGCCTAAATAATAAGTAAAAAAAAGATAGAGGATGTGAAAATAAAAGGGCAATGAACTAAAAATGGGAGTAAGGCACCCAGACAAGCTTGAAATAGGAGAAATGGAGAATGAGTTAAAAAATGACAATATTGGTAGGGAAAAAGTGTATAACAACTCAGTGTCAAGGAGGACTTTTAGTCATTATGTTCCTAAAACATCACACCAAAGCCCCCTGAGCACACGTTACAAGCCAAGAAAGTTCTAGGATCCTAGTCCAAGTAATCAAAGGTCATAGTCATGAATATAGAGGCAAGAGTAAGGTATTGAGCATGGTATTTGAATATCTTTTGTGAGAGTGAGTGATTTTTTTTAGTCCAAGCATTGAATCTGAAAATATTATCATGAGTGGGATATGGACTTCTTATTGTGAGGCACTTGCATTGCACTGTTGATTCTAGACAAATTCAATGATTGTTGCTTATTTGTGATTGATTACCTTACTTGTCATAGTTGTACTATTACATGTATTGATCTATATTGGTTTGCTTGATAACTATCTGATATATATTTATGAGTGATGTGGGTATTTGTGCTTGAGTTTGAGATGATGTGTGCCATTAAATTGAGGTTCGGGTGTTACTGTACTGCTTATGTAGATTGAGTCCATCGCTTGAGGACAAGCAATAATTTTAGGTTGAGGGTGTTGATGCGTTGTCAAAATACAACACAATTGATTCTTAAAACTTAGAATTTCATATGTTCTCAAAGCGATGTTAGAGGGTTTGATGTGTTTTTATATTTGTTTTTAAGAATTACATGATTTGGCATGATTTTGGGCTAAGTGTACAATTACTGCTATTTTTGATGTTCTACGACACTCTTTATAGGCCGTGGATGTTTCCATGAGCCATATAGTTGGGTTCATAGTGAAATCCAGTGAAGGGGTGATTTTGTGAAGTTGCACCAGCGAACTATCAAACGAATCATAGAAATTTTTACGAGTCATAGATGAGTTTACGTACTTGAGGATCAGAAGTTGGGATTTGCTGAAAAGTCATCGGACGAAACCCTATATGGACCATTAGTATAAATATGACTCATACAAAGGTCTCGTAGAAGCGGAATGCAGAATTTAAGGATGAAGTCCACGAAGCCTTGATACGTGTCATATAACTTAGTACGGCCCGTAGACTTGCTCGTATTTCTTGCTGAATTTAGTAATCCTATTTTATTTAGGATTTGTATTTTAAGTAATATAAATAAGGTTTTTAGGTTATGTTTGGTAGAGAACATGTAAGAGGAGAGAGGAATGGCCAGAAACATTGAGAAAAACACTTGGAACATTATTTTGAGATTTTAATTCATTATTTGTGACTTCCATTGAAGAGCTTGGATTTCTTGTTCTTAATTTCATTCTTGTTAGTACTTAATTATGTTATTCTATATTATGATTCTTTCATCTACAATGAATATGTGTAGCTAAATCCACAACTAGGGTTGTAGGAATCATGAAATATTAACAAGGTAAAACCGGATAATTCGTGATTCTTAGAAGGTGTGCATGCATGTATTAATTAATGCTCTTCGTTTTGATTGCTTTTTAATGGTGGTCAACATTAGAACTTACCTAGTTGTTACTAACAAGATCAAGGTAGTATGAATGGAAAAAGAGATTAATTAATAGGATTCGATTGATGTTTTCTCATCTAATCAACTAAACTGGATCAAGGGTAGTGATGATGTTCATGCTCCAATAAGAAAGTGGCCGCGGTCAGCAATTAACCTAACAGAAGGTTAGGGTCGAATCCACAGGAATACAGATCTTGACTACAAGAATTCACTATCAATCATTTTGAGTATTTATAACTAAAATCTCCAAATGGGGGGGTTTACGATTTGGAAATAAAAATAAACACTATACTACTATGCAAGGAAACACACAAATTTAGGGACAACTTGGGAATTGTGTTCCCCATGGTGCGTTGACTCGATTACCCTAGACAATATAACTACAATTGGAACTTGCCATGTAGGACTATAACTTAGGTTCTTCCATCCCTCTTGTGAATGTGAAGGTCGAATTTCACCATGGCGCTTGGTCGCCAACCATGATGTGCCAACTAACTGTTACCCATTGTCTCAGTCAACCTCTCCTTTGTCAGGTTTGCTTGATTAGATGAGAATATATCAATCGATCCTATCATCTACTCCCCTTTTCCTATTTGTCACTACCTTGCTTGGGATCGTGATAGTAGGCAGGGTTTGGTGTTGGCCACCACCAAACATCAATCATAATGAAGGGAAATAGATAATACATGCAAAACCCCAAACATGGAAATGCAATAAATTTAGGTCATCTCAAATCAACTACCCATGATTCCCACAACCCCAAGCTGTGGGTGCTTAGCTACTCATGGCTAAGGCAAAACCAACAAATATGCAAATACAAGACATAGTTGAGAATTTTACCCAAATCAATGAAGAGTGATAACACCACAAGTTGCAAACCACAAGCTTGATAGATTAAGAATAATACAATGTATGATTTGCACTCCCCAAAAGTGGGTTTTCCAAGAGAAAATAAAAATCTAAACTGAAACCCTAAAGTAATCTAGAGAGAATATTCAAAGGTTTTTCTCAATATTCAAGTCTGGGATCTCATTTGAAATAAACTCTAACATAATATACAGTAATTATAAATTTAACCCTAGAAATTACACAGAAAAGATAGCTGGCAGCAGGTACGTCTCACACGTACGACTCCTAGGGTGACCTATGAGTCGTAATCAGGGTCTTGTATCAGGCAGTTGGCATTTTGGACCTGACTCTTATGACCCACTGGTACGATTTGTTGCTTGAGCTACGACTCTTATGCTCTTCTCATAGTCTAGGCCTTCAGTTTTTGATCCAAAATTTAGTTTCTTTGTTTCTTGCTATGATTCCACCTGTACGAGTCATATTGAGACTTATAACTCGTAGGTTGGCCTCGTAAGGCTGACCTCCACTTAGCAGAGTTCTGATTTTTTGCTCTTTATTTCTGGCTACGACATCACCCTACGACTCGTAGCTTGGGCTACGACTCGTAGGTGAGCTTGTATGTTCTGTACTTCAGCGAAATCTGCAATTTTTCTCCAAAATCATGCCAACATACCTTTTTTGCAATAACAACACAAAAACATATAAAAATCATAAAAGGTCACATTAAGAACTCACAAAATCCCTTATTTTAGGCATCATGTGTTGTATTTTGATAGCATATCAATACCCTCAACTTAGAATTGTTGCTTGTCCCCAAGCGATGACACAACAAGCAGACAATGAGAGATACATAGTAGCTATACCCATGGCATATACATCATTTACTCTAATTTCAGGTACCCAACTTTTATTTCAGAAAAAAGATTGCAAAGCTACTAAGTAAAACAAAGACATAAAGATGTATCTGGAAACCCATTATGATAAGCTAAGGAGCGTCAACCATCCACAATCAGTAGTATAGTCGAATGTTAATCAAATAGTATAAATGCCCTCACAGAAAAGAAGTCCCTCTTACTCACTCAAAAAGCATTTAGAATTCAAAGACTATGGAAGCATTCTCACTCTCACAAATGAAATTCATGCAAATAACTAACACCATAGGCTTGCCCCTATACTCAATTATTTGATTGGCGACAAAGTGGATTTGGATCACTTTAGGACTTAATGGCTTGTAACATAGGCTTATAGGGCATTGGTATGGCATTTTAGGCAAGTAGTGTCTAAAAACTATCCTTGAACCGTGTTTACCCACATTTTTACCTTCATGACCCAAACATTTTCACTAAATCCACCCTTATTCTCCTATTTCATGCTTTCTCCAGGTGTTTTCATTCTCTTTTTCAGCTGTGCCTTATTTTTGGACTCATTTTTGCTAATTTTTCTCAATTCAAGGCACTTTTCATTTCTTTTTCCTCACCTGACTCATGATTTTTCATTTCTTTCTCTCTTCCCCAACTAACCACCTTATTTTCATTACTTTACCAAAATAAGGTCCACGCTCAACTTAGGCTTTTAGCCTAAGGTGAAGTACACAATATCTATTCCCAAAATCAGGGTAACTATTTGTAGCCACCCTCAATTTAAGCTTTCAACCTCCATTAAGGTTCACATGTTCAAGGATACATCAGGGCCAATATTAAGGTATTTCATAAAACAAGGCTAAGCTAGCTAGGTATCAAGAAAGAATGGGTGCATGAGAGGCTCATACATTTGGAACAAGGGAATCACTAGCTCATTTGGTAGGTCATTTAGGCAAGAGTGGGCTCACTAAAAGAACAAAAATCAAGATCCTTTCCAAATCAACCACATAACCAAACCAATTTTAGAATAACAAGGCAAGTTTTATGTCCATACATGATACATGAATGTAGCAAAATAAGCTCATAACACACATGGCATTGCACACACAATCAAGTATAGACTCACAGGCCATGCTTCAAGCCTTAACTTACCTATACATTATCGAAACAAACATCACCAGATAATCAAAATGCATGATTGCATCAATAACTAGCAATCTCAAAGTATTTGAGGGTACTGAATTGTCATCGAAATTTAAAAAGCATTTATATATATATATATATATATATATATATATATATATATATGTCAAAAGATCATAATAATATATATGCATAAATTATCTAAACTACCTAAACATGCCGGCTCAATTAAAAATAGGGGAAGTTATGGACTCGAGACTACTTAGACTTCACCTTAATCCATAACTTCCCACACCCCACAAAAATAGAATACTTTGTCCTCAAAGTAAAGACATAAAGAAGAGTTACAAGGGGTATACCTTAGGTTGCCTCCCGGGAAGTGCCTGATTTATTGTCGCGACACGAAGGGAAGCTTTTTGTACTCATGCCTCTTCAAGGTCCCAATCTTCCACTATTTGATTTCTTCCGTATCATCCATGTATAATTTGACCCTCTAACTGTTGACTTTGAAGATTTTACAATCCCAGCTTTCTAACTTGATGGCTCCAAAACTAAAAACGCGTACCACCCTTAAAGGTCCCATCCACTTGGATCTGAGTTTCCCAGGAAACCACTTTAACCTAGAGTTATAAAGCAAAACTATGCTTTCTGGAGCAAATTGGTGGTTCTCAATTCTGTGATCATGCTGAACTTTCATCCTTTGCCTGTACAATGCGGAGCTCTCATATGCATCGCATCCTAAACTCATCAAGTTCATTACTTGCAATAATCTAGATGTTGTTGCTTCATACCAGTCTAGATTAGCTTCTTCAGTGCCCATAGGGCCTTGTGCTCAAGTTCAACTGGCAGATGACACAGTATCCCAAATACCAATTGATATGGAAACATTCCAATTGGAGTTTTGAAGGTCGTGCGGTAGGCCCATAAGGTGTCGTCTAACTTCCTTGACCAATCAGTGTGATTCCCATTCACCATTTTAGATAAGATTTGCTTTATCTCCCTATTTGATACTTCTACTTGCCACTTGTTTGGGGATGGTACGGGGTTGCCACTTGGTGCTTCATACCATATCTTTCAAGGAGAGCTTTGAACAGTCGATTGCAAAAGTGAGAACCTCCATCACTAATATTGTCCGAGGCGTACCAAACCTGGAAAAAATATTTCTTCGGGGAAACCCGGTAACCCTGTTGCCCTCATTGTTTAGTCAGGCTATGGCCTCTACCCATTTAGAGACATAATCAGCTGCAACCAGAGTGTGCTTATTACCATTAGAGCTAACAAAAGGTCCCCAAAAATCAATGCCCCAAACATCGAATAGTTCTATCACCAAAATAGGATTTAGAGGAAGTTCGTGTCGTCGCGAAACCTCACCTTCTCTTTGGCATCTATCACAAGACTTAACATAATCATGGGAGTCTTGATGTATAGACAACTAATAGCAGCCACATTGTAACACCTTATAAGCAGTTCGAGCTCCACTGTGATGGCCACCCACCAACGATGAGCGGCATGCTTCAAGAATACTTATCATCTCAATTTCTGGAACACATCTACAGATGATCCCATTTGCACAAATACGAAATAAGTATTGCTCATCCTAGAAGAACTTCTTTGCGTCGTGCATAAACTTGTGACTTTGATGGGTGTTCAAATTAGGAGGCATTATATCACTCACCAAGTATTTAGTGTTGTCTGCAAATCGAGGTATAAGATCATGTGAGGCCGCCAAAACTCTCTCATCGGGGAACGAATCATTGATGTCAAGTCCATCATCAAATTTTACCATAGCTTCATCTTCCAATCTAGAAAGATGGTCGGCTACCTGATTTTCTGACCCTTTTCTGTCAATCACATCAAAATTGAATTCTTGCAAGAAGAGTACCTATCTAATTAGTCTCGGTTTTGCATCTTTTTAGCCATCAAATATTTGAGTGTTGTGTGGTTTGTGTGCACTATCACCTTAGATCCCAACAAATATGAACGGAATTTTTCATAAGCAAAAACCAAGGCCAGCAATTCTTGTTCAGTGACTGCACAATTTTTCTGGGCCACATTAAGTGCTTTGCTAGCATAATAGATATGATGCTGAATTCTATCCCTATGCTTCCCCAGCACCATATCTATCGTAACCCCACTTGCATCACATACTAGTTCAAATGGTTTTAACCAATCTAGAGCGACAATAATGGGTGTCGAAGTCAACTTTATTTTCAATTCTTCAAAAGCTTGCATGCATGCATCATCTAATACAAACTTGTCATCTTTCTCTAACAACTTGCACAAGGGTTGCGAGATCTTGGAAAATCCTTTATGAAGCGTTGGTAGAACCCTGCGTGGCCTAGAAAATTCCAGATACCTTTCACAGAGATTGGTGGTGGCAGTTTCTCGATAACCTCTATTTTGCTTTATCAACCTCGATTCCCTTACCTGAAATTCTGTGACCAAGCATGATGCCTTCTTTGACCATAAAATGATATTTCTCGTAATTCAACACTAAATGACTCTTAACACACCTCTGCAACACATCATGCAAATGTAGCAAACATTCTTCAAAAGACTGTCCAACCACACTAAAATCATCCATGAACACCTCTATAGTTCTTTCAACCATGTCCGACAAAATAGACATCATGCATCTTTGAAATGTGGCTCGAGTGTTACACAGTCCTAAAGGTATTTTCTTAAATGCAAAGGTACCATATGGGCATGTGAAAGTTGTCTTCTCTTGATCCTCAAGTGCAATAACAATTTGATTATACCCAGAATATCCATCAAGGAAAAAATACCATCCCTTCTCTGTCAGTCTGTCAAGCATTTGATCCATGAAGGGCATAAGAAAATGGTCTTTCTCGGTGGAAGCATTGAATTTTTTGTAATGCATACACACTCTCCATCCAGTGACTGGTCGCATAGGAATTAACTCATTCTTTGCATTAGGCAGCACTGTGATACCCCCCTTCTTTGGCACACACTGCACTGGAGTAACCCATTCACTGTCGGCGATAGGGTAGATTACTACTGCATCTAACCACTTGATGATTTTTTTCCGTAAAACCTCTTATATTGAGGGGTTCAAACGTCTCTGATGTTCGATAGTAGATTTGTAATCCTTGACCAGTTGAATCTTATGAGTGTATATCAAGGGGGTATGCCAATAATGTCTGCAATCGTCCACCCAATGGTCCTTTTGAATTGCTTGAGAACGGATGCTAGGGCCTCTGTTTGGACTTCAGTTAAATCGGCTACAATTATGACTAGCAGCATGTTGTTTTCTCCCAGGTACGCATACTTCAGATGTGCGGGTAATTCTTTTAACTCTAACTCAGGTGGGACTTCTACAGAAGGTTTTGTAGGTAGCCTTTCCCTGTTGTGCAAATCCAACTCCAACTTGGTCTGTCGCCTAGGCCTAAACGACACTCCAAGAGCATTTACCATTTCCTCATAATTAGGATGCATTCGTCAACACAGCTGTTAAAGGTTCAACTCCCAACCTCAACTCAACTAGGATCTCCACTTCATTGTTCTCGTTCATTTCAATCATTGAGACGACCTGCAATTCACAACTCTTTATATCTTGTTGGCATACTTGAAACACAACTGCCTCTTCACTAAACCTGAAAATAAGTAGACTCTTCTCCATATTAACTAATGCTCGACCTATAGCTAAGAAAGGTCTTCCCCAGATGATAGGAACTGCAAAATCAACCTCACAGTCAAGTATAACAAAATCTACGGGAAATACAAATTTATTTACCTTGACCAGTACATCATAAAGTATCCCCACAAGCTTCTTGATTATTCTATCTACTATTAGCAACCGCATCTTTGTAGGGACAAGAGTGCCTAAGCCAAGAATTCTGAATATAGTAAGAGGCATTAGGTTAATGCTAGCTTGCAAATCACATAGTGCTTTGGCAAATGCAAGTTCCCCAACACTGCATGGTTTGGCGAACGCACCCAGATCTTCTAGCTTTTGCACCAATGACTTTGTGGTAATGGCACTAAATATTAAAAATTTTGGGAGAGGTCTTGGCTAACTTTTTACTTCTTCTTGACTAGATCTTTCATCTATTTAGCGTACCCCGGCATCCTCTCAAGAGCTTCAACTAAGGTGATGTCCACTGAAAACTTCTTAAGCATCTCCAAAAATTGTTCAAACTTGCCTTCCTCTTTTCTCTCCCCAATCCTTTGGGGAAAAGGCGGATGGCCTTGGAAAGGTTTTATATTACTTTGGTTGCTGTATTGTGCTGGGTGCTTCAGTCTTTTCATTTACCCTCTTCTTGCGACTTCCATCCATAACCCTTGGCATATGGCAATCAACAGTGTAAATTTTTACCACTCTAAGTCAGGACCGCCATTCCCTTCATTTTTAGGATTTTGAAACGTGTTGCCTGGTAAGGTGCCCTTTTGGCGTTGGTTCAATTGCAAAGGAACTTGCCCAAATTGTTGTTCTAACTGTTTGATTACCACGGAGTGAGATTCTATTTTTTGGTTAATACTTGAAATGTCCGCTTTCATTCCCTTCAAGGTCTCATCTTGGTGATTGTCTCTCTTCAACAACTTGTCAAACATATCTTCAAGCTCGAAGTGCTCGGCACGGCATCACATTTGTGGGGCGGCACGTAAGGACCATTTCTATAGCCATCTCTTCTATCCTATTCAGCATCCAGCATTCTCTCTCTTTCATAGTAACTACCTTGGTTATCTCTATATGCACCATACGGTCGTAGTTCTAACCTTGATTCCCGGAGCCTTGCCTCCAATAGTCCGAGTTGGACCCTTGGGGGTTATTCCGGAAACCCGCCGCTTGGTTACTCACGAAACAAGCATCTTCATCAAAGAATGGATCTTCATACATGTGAGCCTTAGGTGGGTGGTGAGTGACCGCTTGGACACTTTCTTGGTTTTGCTTTAAGACCAAGTCCATACTTGTGTGAAGTTGAGAAAGTTGCTCCATGATCTCTTCATTGACCTTTGCTTGCTGATTGTTGGTATTGACCACACAAAAAGTCTTCATTGCACCTAGCTCTCGTTGACCCCATGCTCTATTGGTTCTAGCCATTTGCTCCATCCTCGCGGCTATCAATGCAAATGGTTGGTCAAGAAACATGCCACCCATGATTATATCGGCACTATTCTCGTCAAGTGCCAAATAGAAAATCTCAACCAAGGCATCATCAACAATCTTGTGATCAGGGACTATCCTCAAGCATTTGGTAAATCTCTCTCATGTGGTACTAATAGTCACCCGGCAATTGCTCAAATTTGTTCATTTGATCTTTGAGCTTTAGCTTCTTTGATCTTGGGAAATATCTTTCTAGAAACACTCTCTGAAGCTCTGTCGAACTTGTTATTATACCCGGAGGAAGCTCAGACAACCACATAGTTGCATTCCCAGTTAGTGACAATGGAAATTCCCGCAAACCAATGGCATCAAGGGAAATATTTTGGTTCCCCATGACACTCTTGCAGACAAAAACCACATTATGGAGATGATGGTGGGGATCCTCTGAAGGTAGCCCTGTGAACAATCCACGGTTTTGGAGCATTTGAAGTAACCCACTTGACACCGAGAACTTGGAGTCTGCAGTAATAGAGGCAACACTATAGTGCCAATAACGTCCATGACCATAGGGTCCAAACAATATTGGTTCCAACCATAAGGGTTCTCGTTGAAATCCCTAAGTTATGGCCTATCATCCCTCAGGGGTGGTTTTGCTTCTCTCCCCGTATCATCATTCATATTCATTTCTTCCTCAACTGTGATATCCTCATTCACTTGAGTTATTATTCTAGAAGGTTGATAGATCTCCAAATTGACGGGAGCTAAGGGAGTGCCTTGGCTCCTTGTGTTGGGCATACAACCTAGTACACCCTGCAAATAGAATCAAACAACAAAAACAAAAATAAAAGTGCAATAGAAGAGAGTCTAGAAATTAATACTTGAACTAACTAATAGTGAAATCAAGTCAAAACCTAGTCATATTCTCCGGTAACGGCACCATAATTTTTGATGATGTTCATGCTCCAATAAGAAAGCAATCACTATCAAAAATTAACCTAACTGAAAGTTAGGGTCAAATCCACAGGGAATAAAGGGCTTGACTACAAGAGTTCACTATCAATCATTTTGATTATTTATAACTAAAAACTCCAAATGAATGGGGGGTTTACGATTTGGAAATAAACATAAAATAAACATTGTGCTACAATGCAAGGAAACACTCAAATTTAAATACAACTTGTGAATTGCATTCCCCATGGTTCAGTGACTCGATTACCCTAGACAACATAACTACATTTGGAACTTCGCATGCAGGATGGTAATTTAGGTTCTTCCAGCCCTCTTGTGAAGATGAAGGCGAATTTCACCATGGCGTTTGGTTGGCAACCATGGTGTGCCAACTAACAGTTACCTATTGTCCTAGTCAACCTCCCCTTGGTCAAGTTTGGTTGATTAGACGAGAACATTTCAATTGAATCCTTTCATCTACTCCCCTTTTCCTATTCGTCACTACCTTGTCGGGATCGTGATAATAGGCAGGGTTTGGTGTTGGCCACCACCAAACAACAATCATAATGAAGGAAAATAGACAATACATGTGAAACTCCAATCATAGAAATGCAACAAATCTAGGTCATCTCAAATCAACTACCCATGGTTCCCACAACCCCAAGTTGTGGGTGCTTAGCTACTCATGGCTAAGACAAAACTAATAAATATGCAAAAACAAGAAATAGTTGAGAATTTTACCCAAATCAATTAAGAGTGATAACACCACAAGTTGCAAACCACAAGTTTGATAAATTGAGAGTGAATACAATGTATGATTTGCACTCCCCAAAAGTTGGTTTCCAAGAGAAAATTAAAATCCACACTAAAACTCTAAAGTAATCTAGAGAGAATATCCAAAGGTTTTTCTCAATATTCAAGTCTGGGATCTCATTTCAAATAAACCCTAACATAAAAATTATGTATAGTAGTTACAAATTTAACACTAAAAATTACATAGAAAAGACAGTTGGCAGCAGGTACATCTCGCAGGTTCGACTCGTAGGGTGACCTACGAGTAGTATTCGGTGTCTTTTATCAGGAACTTGGCCTTTTGGACCTGACTGTCATGATCCACTGGCCTTTTGGACCTGACTGTCATGATCCACTTGTACAAGTCGTTTCTTGAGCGATAACTCGTATACTCTTCTCGTAGTCTAGGCCTTCAGTGTTTGGTCCAAAATTTAGGCTCTCTATTTCTTGCTATGATTCTACCTAAACGAATCATATTGAGACCTACAACTCGTAGTGTGGCCTCATAAGGATGACCTTCACTTAACATATTTCTGAATTTTTGCTCTCTGTTTCTGGTTATGGGATCACCCTACGACTCGAAGCTTGGGCTACGACTCGTAGGTGAGCTCGTATGTTCTGTACTTCAGCAAAATCTGCACTTTTTCTCCAAAATCATGCCAACCTACCTTTGCTGTAATAACAACATAAAACCACATAAAAACCATTAAAAGTTGCATTAAGAACTCATAAAATCGCTTGTTTTAGGCATCAAATGTATTTTACTTTTGACAGCACACCAGGGAGGTTGTATTGGGACAGTAGGTTAGGGATAGTAAATGTCACATTATGGGGTTTAGATTAAATCATGTAGTAAAATTTACCTCTCACTTGGATCAAAGGATTTGGTAAACTGAACTTACCATTCTACATGCAATATACTAGAAAAGAATGTGATTATCTTGAAATATCAAGTTAGCCAATCATGGGGAACACAATATCCTCGTTACTCTTCTGACTAGTTTCACACACTTGTGTTGGTTTATGAATACTTTCTACAATTTACAAACCCTCCCCCTTTTTGGGAGAGAAGTAGGTTAATTAACTCGAATTGCTTCAAATTACTCTGAGTCTGTCATATTCCCGGTGGGATCGACCCTAACCTCGGTTAGGTTATATATCTTGACAATGAACACTTTAACCTTCAAAACGGAGATGTAGCTTGGGCAGAATCAAGTCCACTACTACTACTACTACTACAACTACACCAGAGGTCATGGCCGCACAATCTTCACCCGTTGGCATGGTATATATGTCAGCGACATCTATCCAGGCCTTGGTGCAAATATAGCCATGCACTAAGTCCCAGTTGACTCATTTGCTACAATACATTAAGCCTTGGGTTCACCAGGCCATTTCAGAGGCTGAGGCTCGATGAGTCATACTTTGTGGCTACATTTACAGAGAGGCTTTGACCAGTACATAGCTGCATTGACACATTTGAGAGGCGAGTGGAGCAGAGGCTCAGTTTAGCTAGCCTACTGACTTGACATCCATTCGAGTGGAGATCTAGTAGCTACGATCCGATCTGAGGGCAGCAGCATCAGCACCAGTTGTGCTTCCTCCATCTGATCTCAGTGAGGCAATTGTTGATATATTTGGACCTACAGAGACACCACTACCCGTCCCGGGGAAGAGGTCTCACCTAAAGAATGATGATCCAGATGCTGCAAGGTGAGAGGCAGAGTTGACAGAGGTGGAGTAGTTCAAGGTTGTGAGACTTCGTTCCATGGCATATTAGGATGCCTGACAGGCACGTGAGTTAGAGAAGATGAGGAGTGCTGGACCCTCTAAATATGTTGCCGCTACTAAGGAAACCACAGGCAGGTTAAGGGTGGTCAGTCACAGTCCGAGACTAGTGCTTAGGCACCTAGGTATGTTTTGTTTTAGACTTTATCCTTTGATTTAGTCATATTTTTTTGCATTGAGGACAATGCGAACTCTTTCCAATGGGGTATGGGTAGTTACAGGCCTCGGTGAAGTTTGAGTAACCATGGCCTATAGCTATCACAAATTTTAAGTATGAGGGATTTTCTTGCTTGTGTTCTTTCCTTAAGGGCACGTTTAGGATATTTAAGTAGTACTAGTATCATATCATATTAAAGTCTATCGTACATGTTAGTTTTTGTGAAAAATGATACCCATCAAATTTTTGTTAGGTAGTTTTGATAACAACCATGTGAAATCAATGAATGACAGTGCTTGTTCAGATAAGTGAGGTTTAATTTTGATGAAAAACATGATCAAAGAGTCTATGTTAATAATGTAGTAAGTACCATGTGTGTAAGCGCTTCTTTCCTTAATTCTTATATTGTGTTTCAATTCAAAATTTGCCCTGTTACTCTGATTTAGACTGTAGGTTAGTTGGTTAGGAAAGGATGTTAGGCCGTTGTTCATATTGGTCCACTTAGCCTAAATAACCAACCAAATTCTTGATGTATCCTTGTGTAACACCTCTCACGCGTCTCGAAAAATGCCCTATAGTGTATATTTTGAATATCTCAAAATTCGTGCATGATTTCGCAAATATGACTTCATATTCATGTTTAGGGTGCAACATTGTGTAAGAAAGGGGTGGTTTTCAATTTTTAGATGACCTATAGCGAAAAATATTTTTTCAGGTGATTCCGGGCTTAATCAGAAAAGTAAGCAACCAGTCCGCAATGCGGACTTGTCGCCCACTAGTGCAAAAATGGCCTAAACCTATTCCTGGGTCAAAATAGGGGGAAAATTAAACTTCACATGAAAATGTACTACTCCACTACAAGTCCGCGTCGTGAACTTATCACGGACTAGTTCAAAAAGTCCTTAATTTTCAGTTTTCACTTAAGGGCGATTGGGTAATAACCCTATGCCTGTATATTGGGAATACCTTACTCTTCAGCCATTTTCAAGCCCTAGAATACTCAAAACCCCTCCACAAAGTCCTTCTAATTCCTCACAATTCCCTCATCTAAATTCAAGATATCTCAAGAACTTGCTTTGGAATTTGAAGAACCCAAGTCTTCCTCAAGTCTTTCTTCAAGAAAAATCCAAGATTAAGGTATATTGACGTCATTCATGGGGATTCTTTCACCCATGAAGCCAATCCTTCTCTCTTTATCAAATTTTAGGATTTTAAGGTTGAATACTTTATTGGCAATTCCTATTATACATTGACACATGATTTAAGTTTGAATTCTTCAAGTAATGACTTTATTATGCTTACACCATTAGGGTTTGATATTGTGATGGATTTTATGATATTAAAGTTATATACTCTATGATGCTATGAAAAGCTAGGAAAGAACTTGTGGATTTTAGTTGGATTTCATGATACCCAAAATGAGGTTTTACTATAATGTTGGTGGGTTAATTTGAATGACTTTAAAATGAATAGAGTTTACTCCTCTCATGTTTTATACTCTTGAATTGCTTGATTTCAAGCTTATGTGTATATTACCCACTACATTTTGAATAAAGTATTTGACTAGATCCTATGTTTATAAGAGTCTTATTGTAAGACAGGTCAATTATGAATATTATAAATGTTGAAGGGCTACTATGCATGCTATTAGCTCATGAGAATGTTACAAGTATATGAAAAATATGAAACCCTTTCTTGATATTATGATATGATGGTTTGATGAGCTATTCTTATGATGCTACCATGAGTTATGAAATTATGTAAGCTATGAATATATATATATGAATTGAGTATTCCGTGAGATTGTCGACCTAGCACCGAGTGGACCTTGGATGGTAGCCATTGTCCCATAACTATGTGCCACCATAGGGTATTATGTTATATCTACCGAAAAGGTCATACTGTAAGGTAGATTACATTGTAATCCCTATCGAAAAGATTGTATTGTAAGGTAAGGATATATCTTAATACCTACCGAAAAGGTCATGCCGTAAGGTATACATATCTTGTAACACCTACGGAAAAGGCTACACCATAAGGTAAGGATATCTTGCAAAACCCTCCGAAAAGGTCATGCCATAAGGTAGGGGGTATTTGACAACACTCTTTGAAAAGGTTATATCATAAGGTGAGCGGATGGTTTACCTTGGCAAAGTAGATCACTCCTTTTCTGATATGGAGTGAACCCAGGGGTTCCAAGTAGTAGCTCACTTGGTCTTATTTACTGGTTATGGTCCCTTCCCACATGTGTATGATATGTCACATGATTTAATTATTCTTCATACATATATTGGCTAAAGCATTGATCATTCATGTCATATTGAGCTTATATCCATTGACTATGAATGTTCATATTGTTAAATTGTGGATTATGCTCCCTTGTTGCATTGCACCCCGCATAATTAGTACATTCAAAGTACTAATGCATATGTTTTGCCTACACGATATAACCATGTAGGGACCGGAGCTCCTATCCATCCTCCCCCTCCATGTGGCTAGCCGGATCATTCGAAGACTGCTATTGGTGAGTCCTCCACTACGGGGATAATATCCACCATACTTTTATGCTTTTGTTAAGATTTGACTATTTTTGGTTACTTATCTTTTGAGGATGAACCCGGGAGATATCTTGGCCCTCATTCCATTCGTAATAGAGGTGTTATTGGATATGGATATTTATGTATTGAGCTTGGCTCCTATTAATACCATGTAGTTATGAAAGACTTCCCTTAGTCCCTTTATTCCCTTCCATTCTTGTTGTATGTTGATGATTAGATGGAAGTCCCAAGTCCCTAAATCATCCCCATAGCGTGAGTCATACTTACCTGCTCCTTAGACTTTATTTGTTATGTGATTCATGAAAATCCTCTTCCCTATAACATCACCATAGCTTGAGTCCAAAGTCCCGCTTCCCTTAGAAATATTTGTTACTTGCTTGTTGTTTATTTATGCTTCCGCAACCAAGGATGTGCAAACGATATGCTAAGAGGCTTGTTTGAATTTTCTTCGGGTTTCCTATTTGTTGTGTTACATATAGGCCCTAGGCTTGGTCGTGAACCTTGATCCTAATGTTTGAGTTTTACATGAAACCTTTTATTTGTAAACACCTAAGTGACCTAGCCTTGTTGAATATGAAATCCTAAATTTGGCCCTGGTCTTTCCTTGAATATTGTGGACCTTGATTGAGGCAAAAAGCTTAAGTTGAGGGTCGCTACCAAAAGTGGCCCTGGTTCATACATTGGATATTCTGCACCTCAACTTAGGCTAAAAGCTTAAGTTAAGGGTGGCTGGAATAAGAGAAATCACACTAAATGGGTTGGAAGCTAGTGATACATGAAAAGGCGGGGGGGAGGAGGGGGGAGAATGTGTTATGGGTGCAAGAAAAATGAATAGATGTCTAAACAAATGAACTAGAAAGAAAAAGAATGTGAAAACAAAAGGCAATATTTTGAAATGTGAGTAAGGCACCTAGAAAAGTTTGAAATAGGAGAAGGGAAGAATGAGTTGAAATATAACAATGATGGCAGGGAAAAGTGTAGAATAATGTAGCGTCAAGGAGAGCCATTAGTCACTATGTTCCTAAAACATCATACTAGAGCCCCATGTGTCCACATTATAAGCCAAGAAAGTCCTATAGTGATCTTATTCAAGTAGTAGAAGGTCATAGTTGTGAGTAGAGGGGCAAGCATTTGGTATTGAGAATCGTGTCTGAAATCAATTGTGAGTTGAGTGGTTTCCTTAGTCCCAAGCACCGAATTTGAAAATACTATCATGAGTACGATATACGAGTTCTTTTTAGGAAGGCCCTTGCATTGCACTATTGATTCTAGGCTATTTTAGTGACTATTGCTAATTTGTGGCTACCTTGATTGTCATAGTTGCACTACTACATATATCAATTTTTGCATTGGTTTGTTTGATGACCATCTGAAATGCATTGATGAGTTAGTGTGGGTGTATGTGCTTGATTTAGAGATGATGTATGCAATTAGATTGAGGTATGTGTGCTTCTATACATCTTATGTAGATTGAGCCAATCACTTGAGGACAAGTAATAATTTTAAGCTGAGGGTGTTGATGTGTTGTCAAAATACAATGCTTTTGATGCTTAAAACTTGAAATTTTGTATTTTCTTAAAGTGATGTTAGTGGGTTTGATATGTTTTTATATTTATTTTTCAGGATTACAGGATTTGGCATGATTTTGGGCAAAGTGCTGTAGAGCTAATTTTTTGAGGAACTACGAGACACTCTATGGGCCATAGATACTTCCATGAGTTGTAGAGGGGTTTCGTGGGTAAGATCTAGTGAAGGGCCTATTTTCTGAAGTTGCTTCCACGAACTGTCAGATGAGGCGTAGATGATTGTATGAGTTGTGGATTTGTTGAGTACCTTGAGGATTATAGTTTGCCGAGTTTTAGAAGAGTTGTTAGGCGAAACCCTATATTGAACGTAAGTCTGAATACAGCCCGTAGAAAGGTCTCGTAGAAGTGAAGCCAAGTTTTGAAGATAGTAGAGTACGAAGCTCAGGTACGGGGCGTGGAACTTTGTATGGCTCGTAACCCAGTCCATGGAAATTGCCGAATCCAGTTTTCCTGTTCCGTTTTGGATTTGTATTTTAATCATTATAAATAGATTCTTTTAGGTGCTTTTTATAGAGAGAGACACACGAGAGAACTAAGAAACACCTATGTGACATCATAATTTGTGATTTTTTTACATTGGAAAACATAACTTTGCTATTTCTAGTGAAGAATTTGGGATTGCTTGTTCTTAACTTTATCACTGTAAGTGCTTAGTTATGTTATTCTATATCATGATTCTTTCATCTAAAATTATTATGCATAGCTAAATCAATAACTAGGGCTATGAGAACCATAAAGAAGCAACAATATAAAACTGGTTAATCTGTAATTCTTGGAAAGTGTGTATGCATGTATTAATTAATTCTCTTCATTTTGATTTATTTTTAACGGTGGCTAAAGTTAGAACCACCTAATTCATACTGACTGGATCAAGATAGTAATGAATAGAAAAAAAGATTAATTAACAGGGTTCAATGTGATCCCTCTCGTCTGATCAACCAAACTGGATCAAGGGAAAGTTGTACTGCAACAATAGGTAAGGGTTAGTAATGTCGCACTGTAGGATGGATCAAATCACGTAGTGAAATTTACCTCTCACCTGGATCAAAGGGTTTGGTAAACTTAACTTACTATTCTGCATGCTACACACTTGAAAAGATTACAATTAGCTACTAATACTAAGTTAGGAATTCATGGGGAACACAATACACTAGTTACTTCTCTCACTAGTTTCACAACAATTACTTCTAGTTTAGGATTATTTTCCTGCAATTACAACCCCCCCCCCCTTTCGGGAGATAAAGCAGGTTAATTCATTCAACTTCCTTGCAATTATTCTGATTCTAGATGATATTCCTGGTGAAATTTAACCCTAACCTTGGTTAGGTTATATATCTTGACAACGACCTCTTAAACCATCAAAAAAAAGGTATAGCTTGGTGACATGAAGATTTGTCGTTGCCAGGGAATACGACTTTAAATTGGTTTAATTTGAGTAATTCAGGAATTAATCCTTATTTCCCTTCTTTTTATGTTTCTTATTGTTTTTGTTACATTACAGTGTATAGCTGTAGTATATGCACAACACTCATAGTTGTGGAAAACCTTTCACTCCATTTGATCCTGAGATCCAGAAGATACTAAGAAGAATGGCCCAGAACAATGCGAAGAATGTTGCAATTACTGCAACAAATATAGCACTAAACTAGAACAATAATAATATCCCACCACCACAGGTTCTTCAAGTCATGGCTAACAAATGGAATCAATATAGGCCTGATCCTATGGCAATGGATGTCACTAGACCTATTGTGTTACTTCCATTATGGATGACACAAAGTTCATTATTTCAAGTGGGTTACTCCAAATGCTGCAAAATCACGGATTTTTCACGAGCCTACCATCAGAGGATCCACATAACCATTTTTCTTCGTCTACAAGAGTATGATGGGAAGTCAAAATTTATCCATAGATGTTGTTGGGCTCCATGTCTTCCCATTGTCTCTAATAGGCAAAGCAATGCTATGGTTATCTGAGCTCCCACAGAGTTCAATCACAGGCTGGGAAGAAATGCAGAAGGCAGTTTTTGAGAGGTTCTTTCCAAGGTCAAAGAAGCTGAAATTGAAGGACCATATCAACAACTTTGAGCAATTTCCTTGTGATTTGATTAGCACTACGTGGGAGAGGTTCATAAAGTGCATGAGGAATGTCCTTGAAAACAAGATCATCGATGGCACCTTGTTGGAAATCTTCTATTGAGCCCTGGATGAAAATAGCCAAGTTGTTGCTGAAACTATAATGGGAGGCTCATTTTTAGATTTTCCATTTCAAGCAATAGCTGAAAGGTTGGAGAGAGTGGTCAAGATGAACTATACATGGGGGATGAGAGACAAATTTAACAATTAAAAGCTTGTTCTCAATCAGTACTAGTGTGGCAAAGGCAAAGATAAATGAGAAGATGATGCAAGAGCTTTCTTAGATTAGCACTAATGTGGGGTTGTTGATGAAGCAGAGCCAGGAACGTGTGAACGCAGTAGCTCATCAGCCCCCCCGAGCACCCATATACGAGGAGCCTTAGTATGAGGAAGACACTTGCTTCGTCACTGATCAGATGGTGGGTTTTTGGACCAAGCCCAAGGTCTAATCTGGATTATTGGTTCCAAGGTCAAGGAAACCAAGGTCGAAACGTTAATAAGGATGGCACCTTCCGAGACAAAAATCGAAAAGTCTATTATGACAGGAACAGGGGCAAAGAAAGAGATGTTGATTGAGGATGCAGAGATGGTTATAGAAATGATTTGTATGTGTCACCACTAATCTAGACTCTAGTGCATGTAGTCTCAAATTAAGGAGATGTTTGACCGACTATTGAAGAAGGCAGATGCTCAGGATAAGACCTTGAAGGAAATGAAATCTAACATCTCTAGCATTAACCAGAAATGGAGTCTAATTTTGTTGCTATCAAGCAGCTGGAGCAGCAGTTTGGTCAGATATTGACTCAATCGAACTAACATGAGAAAGGTATATTGCGCAGCAACACAGTGCAAAACCCCAAGAATGAGGGGTAGTGTATGGCAGTTATCACGACCCAAGCCTAGGGCCTAGATGTGGTCGGCGAATGGGGAACCCGAAGAAGCCCCAAATGAGCCTCATAGCATATCATCACACATCCTTGGTCGCGGAAGCAAGATATAACAACACAAGAAACATAAACAAGGGGAATTAGGACTAAGGGAGCGAGAATATATTTATCTTGGATATCATAAGTTACTCAAAGCTCGAACATGTATTTTTGTCCAGCAACACCTCTAACATAGAACTTAGCAGGGGCCAAGACAAGCAACCGAGCTCACCCTTATGGTTAAGTATACCAAAAAGGAAAGTTAGTCTTAAATACATAGCAAAAGAACATAGATATCGCCCCTAGATATGAGGATTCACTAACTAGCTTGATTGGATATCACTAGCCACACGGAGGAGGGTGATGACCAAATCGAGCTCCGGTTCCTACTTGGTGATATCATGTTGGCAAGAGTATGCTTTATTACATTTGAATGTACTAAGAATGTGGGATGCAATGCGACAAGAAATAACCTTCATAATTAACATGTATAACAATAGACAATAGGGATATAGTAATATGACATGTATGATCAATGCATAAGTAAAACATGCTTAAGTAACTCGTGCGCATATAGGATATCAGTTGTGAAGGATAGACCAAGTGAACTACTTCCCAACTCCAAGGCACACTATTCCTTGAACGGTGGTTGAGGCTTGATACCCCCTCAACAAGGCATCCGAGCCTTGACACCCAATCATCAAAGTGATCGAGACTTGGCACCCTCTCAACAAGGTGATTGAGGCTTGGTACCCCCTCAACAAGGCAACCGAGGCTTGGCACCCCCTCGTCAAGGTGATTGAGACTTGGCACCCTCTCAACAAGATGATTGAGGCTTGGTACCCCCTCAACAAGGCAATCAACTTGCAACATCATAGATACTTTTCATGAATTCAACACATGTACAACATACTTTCATCATCATAAAATCATCATATACCTACATTTCCTCTCATCATTATACATCATATGCATACCATTGTTTCATCATTATTCCATCATCATTTCATCACCATATACTCATCATAACATGATTCAACTCGTAAGACATGCATTGGACCCTCAATTCCTCAATAAATCCTAGCTGGACATTTTAACAAAACACTTGGGGGGTGATGGGGGTAAAAGACCATGAAATATATAGATGAAATCATGCAAGAAAATCTATAGTAAAACCATCAATCAACACTTTGCAACACCCCCAAGACATTCACATCAAAACCTCTTATCAAATCCAACATTAGATCCAAGATTTAGAGCTCAAAACATGTTAAAACAACATACTTTCATGAACTAAAATCACTGCGCAGTAAATTTCTCAATATATAAGACCCACATGTAAAATCAACTTTAAATCATGCAATATTAGTAAAAATGAGGCTTAGGCAACATGGGTGAAAGGACCCAATGGTTCAACACCACATACCTTAGCTTTTGGAGAAATCTTGAAGAAGATTGGAAATGGAGACAAAAAGCTTGAATGAGATCCTTGATGAAATCCCTAAGATTGGTCTTGAGTTTGGGACTTGAATTTAGGGTGAAATATGAGTCCAAGTGTTTGAGTGAGTATTGGGGAATGTTTAGGATGATATGAGGGTGAAATAAGGCTAAGTATATGTATTTTCAAGTGTGGGAACCCTTAGGCCCAAGACTTATAAGTCTTGGACCAAAAAAATTAAAACAGGCACCAAAAACAACAGGGGCGCGTCGCGGAGGCGACGCGAAAACCCCACTAGAATCTGCATTTTCTGCACAAATGAGTTCTACAAAAACGGGCATAAATCCTTCATCCGAACTCGGAATGAGGTGAAACCAAGTGAATTGGAAATCTAATTCAAAGGGATATAATTTGGTAGGTCATGGGCCACCAGTCTGTTGTGTGCTAAGAGATATGCCCCTTCAAAGTTGACCCTCCTAAATCGCGTTCTTTGTGATTTTTGAATTTTGATATGGTTGCTCTAAAATTTGGGTTGGACCCATTTCCCACTCAATTTGACCCCCTAAACAAGAATATGAAGTCAAATTTCTGAAATAATGAACCGATTTTTATATATATGGAAATTATGATTCCGGGCACTTTTTCGAGCACTTTTTGGGATCATTACAATATCTCTCCCTTGGGAACATTCATCCTCGAATGTAAAAGGGACGTACAAGACAAAATTGATCATCAACAAATTAGCCGCAAAAAGAATGCAACATTACCTTTAAAACAGCATTTTCAAGATTTAACATAAGTGTATCACCATAAATTTGTCAACTTAAACATAAATGCACATGAATGACATAGGGGCTGAAACATAGCACTTGGAATCATTGAAAGGACTTGACATGTCATCATAAGCTTGAATAGATCATTTCTTCATGCCCGCTCCCCGAGAGACACCTTCGACTAGATGAACCTTCCAAGGAGCTTTAATGAATACCACATCCTTATCAATCAATCTTCACTCATTATCATGCAACTTCTCCACCGGACCTCCTCATAAGTCAACTCTTCCATCACAACACCCACAACTTCAAGGAGTACTATAGCACTAGAGTCACCAACACATCCCCATCAACCTAGAAGCATGAAAACATGAACGAACCATGACATAGGCAACTCCAATCCAAATGCAACCTTACCAACTTCCTCTACACTCTAAAAGGGCTCACAACCACAACTCCTTGTCAACCTTAACCACACCTATTCCACTTGTTGCCACGAATCACCATCTCCCCTTTGGGAGACAACCCCCACTCTACCATCTCTCCACCTAAAACTTCCAACCCTAATAAGATGGAATCAAGGCCTTGCTTAAACTAGACCTCCTCAACCAAAGAAGATTTGGGGCCACCAAGAACACTACACTACCATTCTCAACTTCCCTCAACCTACTTCCAATCTAACCAACCGATGGACCCCACTAGTCTTCTCTTTGCCACCATTATCCACATATGATAAGCTACCCATGGGCACCCTTCTTAGAGCATCAACCACAACACTAGCCTTACGGGAAAAACTAATGCACACTCATATCATAACCCTTAAAAAATTCCAACCACCTTCTTGCTATCCACAGTGCACACTTACCATATTTAGCAAACAACCTCTCATCCTCCAAGACTTGCAATACTACCTCCAAATGATGCACAAGCTCTAAAAAAATCAATACCTCATCACTAAAGGTCATCACAATCATATCAAGGTAGGGTTTTAAGATCCTATTCTAGGGACCCATAAACATAGCCAATGCATAAATCAACCAAACAACTCCACCATTACCAATAATGCTCACTTACGGACCAAGCTCAAACTAAAGATCAACCATGGTGAAGCGACTAACCCATTGTAAGTGCCCATATAGACCAACCATCCTCAACCATCATATTACAACCCTAGGGGTTCTACACCTATTGGAAACATGCCATGCAAGTAGCCAAACTACCCCAAGACCTCCAACATATCAAGCTAAGTTCAACCAAGATCATATAACAAGACTCCTATGCAATGACAAGAAATGCAACCCTTAGAGATCAATTGAACCTCAAGACAAGAATGGACCTACCTCTTTTGCTACCACTTGACAACTCCCCACTTAAAGACGGGTTCATAGGGAGTCGGGATCTAACTCTGCGGGTCCTACCATCTATGGAGACACAACATGCATGCAGCTACTCCATCTCAAGTAAAACATCAAAATCACCACACCAATTCCAACAAGTCACAAGGCTAGAGCTAATGCAAAATGAACATGGATCAATACTTATGGACTTTCTAGCACCCATATACTCAACCAAGAGATAGACGCCAAAGGTTCATATCATAACTCTACACACAAGAAGCCCACTAGCAACCAAGAGAATAAGGGAAGAAACAATGGCACACCAGCCCTAACAAGACACACACATCAAAGTCTAGGAAATTTTAACTTACCGGTAGCAACATCGAGCATCTCATCTACTTCTTGCCTCCTTTGAAGAGCATAGAACCGATTATGCATAGGAGCATCCCCTTGGTAGAGTAAAAAATTGAATTTTTCAAAATTTAAAATTTTTTTTGTATT
>JAPFFP010058175.1:0-27836 GCA_026153255.1 Solanum medicagineum | reverse complement strand
GAGCTGAGGGTTCTAGGAAACAACCTCTCTACTTCTTTGAGGTAGCGGTAAGGTCTGCGTACAATCTACCCTCCCCAAACCCCACTTGTGGGATTTCACTGGGTGTGTTGTTGTTGTTGTTGTTGTTGTATATTTTACTAAATTAAAGCTATAATATCCTGTTATTATTTATTTTTTATTTTTTCTCTTGAAAAACGTCCATTATATAGAGGATATACTAATCATTGAAGTACTAGACATAATTTTATTTACTTATATTTAAAGAAAAATTAAACTTCAATTTTTTTTTATTCTAGATTTAGTTACTTACTATATTTTACTAAATTTGTATCACTAAACAATTAAGTACATTTTAATTAAAAAAAATATTCATTTATACTTATTATTATCGTCAAGTTTAATTGTCTCCTTAAATAAAATTTTATGTTTTAAATGAATTAATTACTTTTTAAATGTATTCATTGGTACATAATGAACATAAATGGGTTTGGAGGATGGGTGGGTAGTTGTTATATAGATATTTCATAACATAATTTATAATGTCTAGTAATTAAAAATATATTATTATGTAAAAATAAAATTAGTAACTATTTTTTTAATTAACCGAAAATATTTGTTTTTCATTATATATGTATATTTGTTTTTATAATATGAACCATAAATGCACAAAAAACAAAAAATTACCCATAAAAAAAACTTTCATCTCCCTAAGCAAGAGCAATTAATGGAGTTTGGAAATAGGAGAAATTAATTAACTTTGTTTTGAATAATAAAGTTAGAAACTCAAAACAAGATTTAACATAAGGGTATTATAGACCTTTTACATTTATGGCCAAATATTTGTGGTCATTTAGCATTATTCTTTTTAGGAAAAATATATGTGCAAAGTGACATCGTGATTCTTAATTACTTCTTTGGCCACGTTTGGATGATTGTAACGTATGGGGGAAAATGACATGAGTGGTCTCAGCGTGTCCTCGTGATTCAGAGACACTTTATTGAATATTAATTTGTATGATTGTTATATATTAGTGAATCTAACAAAAATGATTTTTAACATGCAATATTTATTAAACAAGTTTAGTGTACGCATTTCGTATGTGTGTACCACATCAATTATAAAAAGAGATTAAAGAATAAATAAAATTTATTATGTGTATAACTCATATTATTGAGCACACAACTATAAATAATATGTAAAAAGAAATTTGATTTTGGGGTGATGACTTTGCGTTTTGCCGAAAAAGGGATAAGGAGAGGGAGATCGTTTGTGGGTCTTTCACGGGGTTCTGCTGTCACGCCCTGGGAGGGTACCCTAGACGTAACTGGCACTCTGAATTGCTAGCCCCCAAGTGAACCACCTGGTCTCATTGCATTAGTTCAATCAACTCATAAGCGGAAGATATAAGAAAATAATAAGCTAACAGTGGGCTATCACAATCATTATCATAAGGAATATGAAATAAGCAATTCAATAGAAATAAGAAGTGGGAAAATAGTCAATCCCGACATCACTATCAACTGTGTATGTCTATGAAGCCTTTATAACTATCATCTAAGAAGGTGCCATGACAGGCCATGGCTACCACAGTCTAATGAAATAATCTAGAATAAATGAAAAGAAGATACCATGTCCCCTGGAAACAACGGAGGACTCACCAAGTCTCTGTCGAAATTCGTGAACCTCAACGATTGGGCTGCTGAAGTCCTCTGTCTATAGAATCTGCATCATAAAATGATGCAACGCCAAAGAGGCATTAATACATTGGATGTGCTGTATGTAAAATAGGCTAAAGTAAACAGTAGATAAAAGTGTAACATCAACTCTTCAATCACTCATCTTCACTCAGAGTAAAGGACATAATTCTATCACCTTTCTATCCATCAAGATATCATACGATCACATCAATGTCAGAGTACTATCAACAATGAAACCTATTTGAGAGTATCTATAACCGACAATTACCACTTACGAGCCAATAGTGATACAACAAAGAGATGTTTGTGCTACATCCATCCAGTACCTTGCTGGGGTGAAGGATGAGTCTGTTAGGGATCCCAAAGAAGCCTGTCAAGTCCTCGCTGGGACAAAAGGAAACATCCGCTGTCACGGTCCAATCCTCTCCTACGCTGGCCACACGGTCCAATCCTCTCCTACGCTGGCCACATAGTTAATAACTGTGAGTGAGACTCACTCTTACCTATTTCGGTGCTAATACTCCTCCCAGAAAACCCAATAAGCTCATAAGCCTATCAAGTTTAGACTGTGATACAGCCAACCCCCCTCTCAGGCAAGGTCCTTCTATCATCTATCATTTTATCAATTAAGGAATTTAAATCCTTACATTCAACTCTATCTCATTCTCAATAACCTCAAGAATACTAACTTTATCTACTTTAGCTATCACCGTACTCATCTCAAGACTCATACCACAACAATCAACACATCTATATACAGTGAAGGCTCTCGACATCACCCTAACTTCATTATTATTCTCTTTAACAAGGAAACTTTTATAGAATGAACATATAATCAGTCAATAATACATGTAAACAGTAATTTAAAATATGATGATCATCAATTTAATATAATATATAAGAATTAAAAATAAATATCAAGAAATTCTTTAAATATCTCAACCCATAACCTACCATCTATCAACTACCAATCTAATTTATACATTGGGGCACATGAAAGAACAATTTCATGTTTTAGGTAGCCTTTACATACCTGGAATTTGAAGGTTGCACAAATCTTCAAGGAATTTGAAGCCTCAAAGTAAACCCTCACCTCTCTGTTCGTCTTCTCTCTCAGAACTCTCATAGAAATTTAGGAAAAAATGGGTTTTGAAACCCTTTCATACGAAATAAGCCTTAAATATACGCTTTTGGGACTTAATAATATTTTGGGAAGCACAAAAATGCCCTTCCTGAAATTAAAAGAAAAAACATAAAAACTGGACACTGGTGAGCGTCGCGGAGGGGGGCGCACACCAGTTCATTTTTGCAAAATTTTTGGAAAATCAATTCTTGTCGAAAAATCAATGAAATAAAAAAACATAAGTGCATTTTTGCGCCCCTTCCACATTGTTGAGGGGGCACTGATTTGCTACTGTTTCTAGCCCAAAATGGGCCATTTCGTAATTCGACCTGGTTGCTTTTAAATCAACTCGAGATTATTTTCTGACTTGATTTTCCGCGTTGATAATAAATCTAGTCTCAGATTTTCCATCGGAGCTTTGGAAGACGCATTGTACGCATGATAAATTTTAGGGGCGTTTTGATAAATTTCACAGGGTGTTACATCATCTCCCCCTTGGGATCATTCGCCCTCGAATGATAAGTAAAGGTCGAATAGAAACATGAATAACCCCAGAACTCCCCTCATTCCTTATCGGGAACACTCGAACTCTTAACTATCGATCACCTATCAATCTCTGTCTTAGACTCGGGAATAAAATAAGATAAATGCATCAATCCAATGAAAGGAGACATTCAATAACGTTAAGGATAAGAACCTTTACCTTCAATATCATCATTATTTGGCACGAATAGACTCAAAACTCATCTCCACATTCACATCTATCTATCGACTCTTAATTCTATATCATTCAACAATCAACTCTACTCGAACTCAAAGATAGGCAAGTGACTCAAGAAAGAACAATCGATTTAGTTAAAGGTAAGAAAATTTCCTCCAACACTCTTATCGTCAGGCACGAAGAGGTGTCCTCAAAGTGGTGCCCCAAGGCACAACCAGTTTTATGCTGTACATGGGAGGCAAGCAGTTGGTGATGTCCCCGATATTGTTATCGATATGTTGAAAATCTTTGATATTGATGTATATGCTTTTATTGATCCGGGTGCTACCCTTTCCTTTGTTACCCCCTTTATTGCTAAGAAGTTCCATGTTAAGTTGAAGTTGTTGCATGAGTCACATGAAGGTTCTACTCCTATTGGTGCATCTACTGTTACTAGGAGGGTGTATAGAAATTGTCTGATTTGCATCTTGCATAAAATCTTACCTTGTTATCTTGTTGAATTAGATATGGTTGATTTTTATGTTATTCTTTGGATGGATTGGTTGCATGCCTACTATGCTTCTATTGATTGTAGAACCCTTAACTTCAAGTTTCGTTTCCCAAATGAACTCATCCTTGAATGGGAAAGTCATGATATGGTAGTAAGGGGTAGGTTCATCTCATGCACTAAAGCCCATAGGTTGATTTCAAAGGGGTGTTTGTATCAACTTGTGAGGGTCAAAGATGTGGAGTCCAAAGTCCCTTCCATTAAGTCGGTCCCGATTGTAAATGAGTTTCTTGATGTCTTTCCAAAGGACCTTCTCGGTGTCCCTCCCAACCGGGAGATAGATTTTGTCATAGATCTCCTTCTCGACACTCAACCTATCTCCATTTACCCTTACCATATGGCTCCCGCGGAGTTGAAGGAGTTAAAGTAGCAATTGAACTATTTGTTGGAAAAGGGGTTTATTAGACCTAGCCAATCACCTTGGGGTACACCGGTGTTATTTGTAAAGAAGAAATATGGGTCACTTAGAATGTTCATTGACTACCGACAACTCAATAGGGTCACTATAAAGAATAGATATCCCCTTTCAAGAATTGATGACTTGTTTAACCAATTGCAAGGGGCTAGCTTTTTCTCTAAGTTTGATCTTTGGTCTGGGTACAATCAAGTGAGGGTGAGAGAGTGTGATATTCCGAACACAGCCTTCCGGACTAGATATGGGCACTATGGATTAGTGGTGATGTCCTTTGGATTGACTAATGCACCGGCCATCTTCATGGACCTAATGAATAGGGTCTTCAAGCCCTACCTTGATTCCTTTGTTGTGGTTTTCATTGATGATATTTTGATCTATTCATATAGTAGAAAAGAGCATATGGGCCATTTGAGGATTGTGCTGTAAAGATTGAGGGAGGAGAGATTGTATGCTAAGTATGACAAGTGTGAATTTTGGTTGAAGCAGGCTGCATTCATGGGTCACGTGGTGTCGGGGGATGGTATAAAAGTGGATCCTAAGAAGATCAATGTGATTAGATATTGTCCTATACCATTGACCCCGTCAGATATTAGGAGTTTCTTGGGCCTTGCGGGTTTCTATAGAAGTTTGTGGATGGGTTCTCCTTCATTGCTTCCCCCCTATGACAAAATTGACTCAAAAGAAGGTGAAGTTTGTGTGGATCGATGAATGTGAGAAAAGCTTTCAAACATTGAAAGATAGACTTGTGTCCGCTCCTATATTTTCACTACAGGAGGGGCTTGAGTGTTTTGTTGTGTATTGTGATGCATCTAGAGTTGGTTTGGGTTGTGTGCTAAAGCAAAATGGTAAGTTCATAGCCTATGGTTCTAGGTAACTCAAAGTACATGAAAAAAACTACCCTACCCATGATCTTAAATTAACCATTGTGGTGTTTGCATTACAGATTTGGTGACATTATTTGTATGGGGTGCATGTTGATGTCTTCACCGATCAGAAGAGCCTTCAATATGTCTTCACACAAAAAGATCTTAACTTGAGACAAAGAAGGTGGCTAGAACTCCTTAAGGACTACGACATGAGTGTGCATTACCATCCCGATAAGGCAAATGTTGTGGCCTATGCTTTGATTCAGGTGTCCATGGGTAGCCTGACTCATGTGGATGGTGATGAAAGGGAGATGGCTAGGGAGGTGCATAGGTTGGCTAGATTGGAGGTGAGGTTGGAAGATGTGGATAATGGTGTTGTTGTGGTTGGTGGTTCTAAATCTTCTTTGGTTGATAAGGTGATAGCAAAACAAGATCTAGACTCCTCCTTGCTTGAATTGAAGGCCTTGGTGAAATAGGGCAAAATAGAGATTTTCTTATAAGGGGGAGATGACCCTTAGATACCAAGGTAGGTTATGTGTGTCATGTGTTGATGGTCTGAGGGAGAGAATTCTTGATGAAGCCCATAACTTCTCTTATTCGATCCACCCCGGTTCCACCAAAATGTATAGAGACTTGAGGGATGTGTATTGGTGGGGAGGCATGAAGAGGGACATTGCCAAATTTGTTTCTGATTGCCATAGTTTACAACAAGTCAAAGCCGAATATCAAAGACCGGGTGGCCTAACCCAAGAAATAGAGATTCCTACTTGAAAGTGAGAGGTAGTTAATATTGATTTGGTGGTAGGGTTGCCCAAGACTAGAAAAGGTTTTGATTCAATATGGGTGGTGGTTGATAGGATGACGAAATCGGCTCACTTTCTACCGTTCAAGACTATATATGGGGCTGAAGAGTATGCAAGGTTGTACATCCATGAGATAGTGAGGTTACATGGGGTTCCTTTATCTATCATATCAAATTGGGGTGCACAACTCACTTTACACTTTTGGAGGTCTTTTCAAAAGGGTCTTGGTACCAAAGTTCATCTTAGTATGGCCTTCCACCCTCAAACGAATGGCCAAGTCGAAGGACAATTCAAACACTTGAGGATATGCTTAGGGCATGTGTCTTGGAGTTTAAAGGTAGTTGGGATGACCATCTTCCATTGATTGAGTTTGCATACAATAATAGCTATCACTCTAGCATTGGTATGGCTCCTTTTGAGGCTCTGTGGGAGACATTGTAGATCACCGATGGGTTTGTTTGAGGTTTGAGAGGTGGCTTTATTGGGGCCTGATCTGGTTATGTAGGCTCTTGAAATCCTATGCCGATGTAAGAAGGAAAGACCTAGAATTCCAAGTGGGTGATTGGGTCTATTGAAAGTTTCTCCAATGAAAGGTGTGGTCCATTTTGGTAAAAAAGGGGAAGTTGAGCCCAAGGTATGTTAGTCCTTATGAGGTGATAGAGAGAGTTGGTAAGGTAGGTTATGAGTTGAAGTTGTCTAGTGAAATGAATTTGGTCCATCCGGTGTTCCATGTTTCTATGTTAAGAAAGGGTCTTGGCAATCCTAATGCCATTGTACCTCTTGATGTTGTGAGTGTTGTTGAGGATAACTTGACTTATGAGGAGGTTTCAGTTCAGATCTTGGATATGCAAGTAAAGAGATTGAGGAACAAAGATGTGGCATCCATTAAGGTCCTTTGGAGGAACCAACAAGTCGAAAGTGCTACTTGGGAGGACGAAGCGGACATGCAAAAGAAGTATCCTTATCTTTTCTACTCCACTTGAGCTTAAGGTACTAATCCTAAGTCTCAAATGTGATTTCAAGTTCTACATTTCAGCGCCTATGTCATTCATATGCATTCATGTTTAAGTTGGTAAACTTATGATGATTTTACACTTATGTTGAGCATTTGAAAATGGTGTTTTACATGTTATGTTTCATTCTTGTTGGGGATGATTTGTGCATGATTATGCTTGTCTTGTACATCTCTTTTACATTCAGGGATGAAAATCCCCAAGGGGGAGACATTGTAACGACCCTAAAAAGTGCCTAAAAACTTGCCTCGGAAGTGCCCAGAATCTTGTTTTCCATATATCTAAAAATCCGTTGGTTATTTTGAAATTCAACATCATATTTGTGATCGAGGGGTAAATATTAGGTCAACAAAGTGTACCCTCGATTTAAGGTCAAAAGAATAGGAATTATAGATTTTTAAGGGACAATTTCTAGTGAGCTGTTCGTGGTGCTTCCGCAACGCGCCTTGGGTGTGCTTCAGTACAAATCCCTCTTCGTGTCCTCTCCGCAATGTGGAGATGTGTTTTTTGCCTAGCAGTTTTTCTTGTGGGACCCAAAACATTCTAAGTATTGGGCCCAAGTTTCCCAAACATGTTTTTATCTATGCTTGGACAAATTTCACCTTTATATCATCCTAAACATTTCTCAATACTCACTCAAACACTTAGCCATATTTTCACTCCCAAATTCAAGACCCAAAACCCTCATCCAAAGCTAAGGATTCTCTTCATGCTTCAAGCCTCCATCTTCAACCTTCACCAAGAACTTCTCCAAAGCTAAGGTATGTAGTGTTGAACCATTGGGTTCTTCCACCCATGGTGTCTAAACCCTCTTTTACTTAATAATGCATGGTTTAAAGTTGATTTTATATGTGGGTCTTCTATATTGAGAAATTTACTACACAGTGATTTTAGTTCATAAAAGTATGGTTTTTTTAGCATGCTTTGAGCTCTAAATCTTGGATCTAATGTTGGATTTGATATGGGGTTTTGATGTGAATGTCTTGAGGGTGTTGCAAGGTGTTGATTGATGGTTTTACAAATATTTTCTTGCATGATTTCATCTCTAAATTGCACGGTCTTTTACCCCCATTACACACTCCCAAGGTGTTTGATAAAATGTCTAGTTATGGTTTCTTGAGGAATTGAAGGTCCAAACCATAAGATATGATATGAATGATGTTATGGTGATGGAAAGAGCTTATGCATATGATATAACTGACTATATGATGATGAAATAAGCTTATGCATATGATGAACTCTATATAAAATGTTGCATTAGACCATGCCCGATCCGAGGGGACAAGAGCCCGGGTAATCGAGGGAAGGGTTCGTACTTCTCCACCTAATCATGGGGAAACATCATCACTAATCGAAATAGGGGTTTATACTCATCAACCGAGATGGGGGTTCATACTCATCCACTTAGGTGATGGGGCGGCGTTATCACCAACCGAGATGAAGGTTCGTACTTATCCAACTAAGTGATGGGGCAGCATTATCACTAACCCCAAGGGGTTCATACCTTGGAAATCTAGCTTGGTCTCTTCTACACATATGATATTCTATATGAGCATAGATTACTTAAGCATGTTTTACTTATGCATTGATCATACATGTCATCTTGCTATATTATGCCTATTGCCTATTGTTATGCATGTTGATCTTGAAGCTTATCTCTTGTTGCATTGCATCCCATATACTTAGTACATTCAAACATACTAACGCATTCTCTTGCCTACATGATATCACCATGTAGGAACCAGTGCCCAAGTCGATCATCCTCCCCCTCCACGTGGTAGACGATACTATTCCAACCATGTTGGTGAGTCCTCCATTTCGGGGACTTTGGTTGATATTTTCCTCTTATTTATGTATTGAGACACTATCCTATGTTCTACTTGATTATGAGGGTGAGCCCAGTTACCTTGTCTTGGCCCCCGCTCTATCTATGGATGTAGAGGTGTTTGTTGGACAAGTTATGTATTTATGATATGAACTATGATTTCTTGTCTTTTGATGTTGATGTGTTGCACAGCTTTCCCTCAGCCCCAATGCCCCATTCTATTCTACATGTCTTTTATATGCTTCCACGACCAAGGATGTGTAATGACAAGTTAAGAGGCTTGTTTAGGGTTCCTTCGGGTTCCTCATTCGCCGTGTCACGTCTAGGCCCTAGGCTTGGGTCGTGACAACTTAAATTTGGATGAAGTATTTGGCTAAGTGTTAGAGAGGGTTTTGAGAGGGTCTTGCATGATATAGAGTTGAAAAATGGCTAAGTATAGGTGTTTTTACATATAGGTGGGCATGTGGTTGTGACCCTAAGGCCCTTAGGCCAAAATGAAAAACTAAGGAAAAACTTGACTGGTCCGCGTCTGGTCCACGATGCGGACCCAATGTGAAGGAAGAATTAACACTAACCCGCGCCCAGTCTGCGTCGCGGCTTGGTCATAGATGCACACTGGATAAGGAAAATTAGCAAAAATTATTTTTCGCTACGGGTTCTCTAAAATTAGAGTTATACCCAATTCCCACTCAATTTTTCCCCTGATCAAGAATATGAAGTCATATTATCGATATCACACATGAATTTTGAGATATAAGGAAATTACGATTAGGGGCATTCCCGAGGCATATTTTCAAGGTGTTCTAATTTCCAAGTGCCCGAATTGCCAACAAGTTAAGGTTGAGTACCAAAGGCCATGTAGAGTAGCTCAAAACTTTGAGATTCCATAGTGAAAGTGGGAATGATTAACATGGACTTCGTCACTGATTTACCGAGGTCTCGGAGACAGCATGATTCGATTTGGCTAATGGTTGATCGGATGACAAAATCTGCACTTCTTGGCAGTAAAGATGACTAACACTGCAGAGGATTATACCGAATTAAATATAAGGAAAATTGTTAGATTGCATGGGGTCCCTTTGTCGATCATTTTAGATAGAGGAGCTCAATTCATTGCTCAGTTTTAGAGACCATTTCAGAAGGGTTTGGGTACGAAGGTGCACCTTAGCACTGCTTTTCACCCACAAAAGGACAGCCCGGCAGATCATACTATTCAAACATTGAAGGACATATTGAGAGCCTACACCATTGATTTTAATGGTAATTGGGATGCTCACTTGCCTTTGATAGAGTTCGCTTACAACAATAGCTTCTATTTGAGCATTTAGGTGGCTTTATATGAGGTACTCTATAGGAGGAGGTGTAGGTCACCGATTGGATGGTTTGAGGTATGTGATGTAGAGTTTATTGGACTAGACCAGGTTCAACAAGTTAAGGAGAAAGTGAATATCATTGAGAAAGGTTAAGAACTGCACAGAGTAAACAGAAATCCTACACAGATATTAGAAGGAGAGACTTAAAGTTTGAGACTAATGACTAGGTGTATTTGAAAGTGTCACCCATGAAGGTTATGATGAGATTCAGAAAGAAAGAAAAGTTGAGTCCGAGGTACATCAGCCCTTATCAAATCATAAAGAGAGTAGGCAATGTGGCATATGATATATAGCTACTACCAGGGTTAGAGGCCATCCACCTAGTTTTCCACATTTCAATGCTTAAGAATTATTTGGGAGATCCATAGTTAGTTGTACCTGTCAATAGTATCGAGTAAAAGATAGTTTGAGTTATGAGGAGATTCCCATTTGAATTCTTTTTTGTCAGGTTCACAAGTTAAGAACTAAAGAGGTTGCATCTGTCAAAGTGCTATCGAAGAATTAATTTGTAGAAGAAGCTACTTGGGAGGAGGATATGAAAGCTAAATACGCTCACTTATTCTGGATTGCTGATGATGGGAGGGTTGATGGTAATGAATTTTTTGTCTGAACCCCTGAATTTCCATTTCCTTAAGTCCTCCTTTCATTCCCAATATGATAGGCAATAGAGTCCTAGAGTCCGAGTGAGGATTAATCCAATTTGTTGATTGTTTGATTATTTTACTTGCTAAATTTCTTGATTGGTTGACTCCATGAGAAAGTTGAGAGCTGGATTATTGTTATATTCTATAGGGAGATTCGTGTCTTGACCTAAATCGCTAGATTTCGCTTCATTCGAGGATGAATAATCCCAAGAGGGTGATAATGTAACACCCCCTAAATCTTGCTACCAGATCTGGAGTGGATGTGCAGGAAATGCTGAGGAAAATCTGAGAAAGGCTGCTGAAGTAGGTCTATGAAAGCATTACGACTCGTAGAGTGGGGTTTCATAGTATATTTCAGTAACTAAAGTTTCAGGACTCTGTAGTTTACGAGAGGAGTTTACGACTCATATAACCCTTTACAACTCATACAGAGGGGTATCATGATAAATTCCAATAAGTTCAATTTCGGATCCTATTGCTCACAAAAGGTCGCCTACAACTTGTAGAATGGTCTACAAGTAATAGAATGAGGTCTCGTGCTAATTTCCAGTAACCCAAATTTTTGGGACTTCCTGTCTATGATAGGTGGTCTACGACTCCTAGATGGGGTCTTGTAGGCTCAGTCGGCAGATTTTAAGGGGGAAAATTTTTTCCATTCCAGTCTCTTTTTAATTAAAACCCTGTGTGTTTTTAGGCTTGTAAAAAGTCTTGAAACAAACCCTAGGAGTATTCATTCATCACTCTACACCTTGGGGAGCTTTTTGAGAGCATTGGAGGAGAAAGAGGAACTAGGGTTTAAAATTATAGTGCAAGGATCAGCTAGGTTCAATTGTTTCTTCCTTTTCAAGGTATTTAAGGCTTACCAAAGTGTGGACTACCTGCTTCCACAAGCCCCTTCATCTTCTTGAGTCAATATTTCGAAAGAGGAGTTGATATTTGAGAAATTGCATCACCTTATTATTGAAATATTTAACTTATTTCAAATTCTATTGATAATTTATGAAGATTTTCTGAATTACATGATTTCTATATGATATTAAGTTAGAGTTTCATACTTGATAGCATGAACCCTAAATTTCATGGTTTTATAACATGCGATGCATGTTAATGAGTTGAGGTTGAGGTTTAGGTTGAGTATCTGAGTTGAGTAATATGAGTATTATTCATGAGTATGAAGAGCATGTTGCATTGACTCACATATATCACTACACATAAGTATCTTGCTTGCACTACATGATGAAGTATTTGAGTGAGTCTAAACGACCATTGGAGTTTGAGTCAAGTTTGATTGTTTACATTGATTGATTGAGCTGATGAAAAGCTGAGTTGAACTGAGCATAGAGATTTGAGTTGATTGATTGACCATCGAGGTTTGAGTTGATTGATTGAGCATCGAGGTTTGAGTTGATTGATTGAGGATTGAGGATTGAGTTGATTGATGAGATGAGCATGTTTTAGTCTAGGGAGGAGTATCTACCACCAAGCACGGAGAAACTATAACACTACTTTAACCCACAAAACTACGTTGCCAATATAGGATAGTCATTACAGCTCATTCTGGTGACTCGTGTCTCGCAAGTGGACATTTACTATGGATCCAAGAGAGAGTTGATCGCCCTTTTTCATGGCAAGTTAAGAGCAGGCGTCGCAACGACATTGCCTTCATTGTGTATCACCAAACTAAAGGTAGTGGGATTGGATGTCAATTAAGAGAAACTCCCAAACAATATTGATTGAGCATGATATTTTAAAATAAATCTAATCCTTTTGAGTTTACTTTTAAAAGCATGATTTACTCTAAACTTGCATGTTTGAGCTTAGCCTGAGTTATTGACCTGATATGAGTGAGTTGAGCTTTAGTTTCTTGAGCTATTTTACCTACCAATAAATTCCATGTACTGGCATCCATTTGGGCCTGTATCTTTTCATGATGTAGATACAGGTGATAGAGGACTTCAGCCTGCGCATCTTTGAGGTCCACAGATCAATACATTTCCAGAGTTGGTGAGCCCTCTTTGCTTTTTGGAGGAGCTCATTTATATTATGAGTTGACTTAGTATATCTTTTTTTTCTTTCTTTGAATTGGGGTGTTCATGATCTATCATGACATCATCTAGACTTGTTAAGTAGATGCTTCACAGAACTGAGTAGTGGATTATCAAGTATTTTGTATTCAAAACTTATTTATTGGAGATCATGAGCTACTTGAATTATTCTATTCATATGATGCCCTTTTTTATTTGAGTACAATGTGACGATGAGGCCAAGTGGTTCGCTCAGGGGCTAGCAATAGTCTCTGAGTGCAGGCCACATCAAGGGTACCCTCTCGGGGTATGACAGTGTCCAAGAGGAGGTACAGTGTTCATAATGATTGATTCGGAGGTGTTAGCCTTTAACAAGAAAACACGTTCTTACACCAATTGAAAGATTTACATGACCTATGGATTTTCCTAACATAGAACCATGTTTGTAGGCTCATTTCGGAGAGTAGAATGTAACGACCATGAAATTTTATCTGCTTGAGTGAAATAGTGAGGATTATTTAAAAAATAAAAGAAAGGGGGCGGGGGCAGATTATAGTGCATTTCTTTAATCATTTTGAGTGTTCCAGGCACTTGGGTTTTTGTTACATTATTTACTTAAGTGATGATAATACTTATTTGTTTTATATGTTAAGTGGAGTCCTTCTCTTCCACTCAAATTGTTATTTTTAACCCTTTGAATCTGTTAGAGCCATATATGGCTTCTACTTAAGGAGCAGCTCAATTGCTCATTTAGAATATCGAAAGAACAGAAAATAATAAGTTTATATAATAAATATCATAAGAGTTTTATTGAGTTGAAGGGAGGTGGTTTATTGCGTGGAGTTTCGACAATTTTATTGTAAGTTATTCCTATTTTCCTAAATCTTTTATAATAAGATATTTTATAAATGAGTTATTTTCGTGTACTTTTAAGTACTTCATTATGAAAATATTATTATGATCAATTTATCTTCATGGAGCAAAGTTAAGTTAAGATGTAATAATTTATGTGACTAGAATGTGGTGCTACGGATTCCATTCAGAAAGGGAAGACCGAAGTGTTAAATTGACTGTGATTTGACTAAGGCAAGTGGACTTTCAAAACTTTGTAATTCTCGTAGAATTCTCAAATTTTCCTTTCTCCTATGCGTGATACGTGAAATATTTTAATATTATATGAAATGAGATGATTAAAAATGTAAATGTGAGTTGACGTGTTATTATGGTACTTGAATTGATAAATATGGTCAAATCATGAGAATTCTATATTTATGATATATATATTGTTGTGATTGGAAATAATGTGTGGATGTGTTTGTGAAATTCATATTATGTTCATTTATTTCATGACATGCATAGTTGCATTGATATGAGTAAGATGGAAATATTAGGACCGAGGTGTTTACCGGTCGAGATGCCAAGGTCTTTGCCGGCGAAGTTATAATGATATTGGGATCAGGGTCTTCACCGGTCGAGATGTGATGCCGAGGTTTCTGTCGGCAAATTTATATTGTGACGTCGAGGTTTCTACCGGCGAATTTATTGTGATGTCGAGGTCTTTGCTGGCATGTTTATGATGATATTGTGACGCCGAGGTTTCTTCCGGCGATGATGTGATGTCATAAATTCATAATGCATTGCATATCACCCTTGCATACCATTGCATAGCATGATGTTGTCATTATGATTGATTGTATTCGTAACTTGTGTTTTGGAAATTATACTATGACGCAATACCATCTTTAGTATGTATTATGTATGGCTGGGTCGGAATAACATTTTCGTGCAGGTTGTAGTCGTGGATATTGACTAGGACGAAAGGAGTTTGTGTATTCTATTAGACTTCCTTGTTTTGTCAGTTGACTTGCTGGGTACCGCGTGGTATTTTGGTACTCACCCCTTGCTTCTACATTCATGTAGGTGGTGAACTTGGACAGTGAAAAGTAATTCCTTAAAGCATCGAGGATTCTCAGGAGACGTAGAGAGGTAATACCAATCCTTGGGTGGGATTTAAGTTTATGGAAATTCTCGGTTTTAGTTATTTATTTTAGTTAAAATGCTTCCGCATGTTATATTTATTATTTCCTTTGAGTTAAGGCTGACTTGTTCGGGTGGGATTGAACAAGTGCCATCACGCCCAATTTTTGGGTCGTAACAACTTGGTATTAGAGCCCTAGGTTCATAGGTCTCACGTATGTACAAGACAAGTCTAAATAGAGTCTTAAGGATCGGTACGGAGACGTCTGTACTTATCTTTAAGAGGCTATGAAGACGGTTAGGAAACTTCTTTATATTCATTCTCTCTTATAGTGCGTGGTTGTTTTCGTTAGTAATGAGCGGTGCCTATGTTCTCTTAATAGATGGTAAGGACTAGAACTCCTACTACTGCTAGTAGAGGTGAGGCTACTGCTGAGGGAATTGCTGAGACCCCAATTAGAGGTAGGGGAAGGGGTCGAGCTAGAGGTCGTGCCCGTGGAGTGGCGTCAGTAAAAGGGCATGCCCGAAGAGTAGCTCCAGTTAAAGGGCAGGATAAAGGGGCTTCTCCAGAGCTACAAATAGAGGTTAATGAGGATCAGGCCCTTCCAGAGACCACAACTACGCCGTTACTTCAGAACACCCTGTTGAGGATGATGGGGTTGCTCGAAAACCTTGCCCATGGGGTTGGTGCGCAGGGAATACCCCAACCGAGAGTGGAAGAACAGACTTCAGGACCACATCAGGGTGTATCTCATCCGGATCAGGTAGGTCAGCCCCCAGTGGTCCTTACACCATCTAGTGGGGTACAAACCACTTCGGAGGTAGTCCTAGTTGCAGATGATCAGCTTAGCTACGAAAGGTTTCAGAAGATGAAACCACCTCAATTTCAGGGTGGTAAGAACGAGGACACACATGAATTTCTAACTTTGTGCCATGAGATGCTGGATGCACTAGGGTTGGTTGATCAGTGTGGTGTCCGTTTTGTGGCACTTCAGCTCCGTGGACCAGCCAGGGAGTGGTGGAGGAATTACGTAGCATCTAAACCTGCTAGGTCCCCTCCAGTGGATTGGGCTATATTCTCTAATGCTTTTAAGGAGCGCTTCATTCCGTGGAGTATGCGAGAAGAGAGCCGATTGAGGTTTGAGGACTTAAAGCAGGGATGTATGACTGTTACGGAGTATGAAGCAAGTTTTTGTCAGTTATCCCTATATTCTTTAACTATGATTCCCAACGAGGAGGAGAGAGTCCGTAGGTTTGTGAGAGGTTTGAACTTCTTGATTAGATCCTATGTATTCAGAGCTGCTCGTGAGGGGGCTTCTTTTTCGGTATATTGTAAGCACTGCCAAGAAGGTAGAGTTGCTGGTTCGAGAAGAGTTCGGGGATCCTAAGAAAGCTCGTACTACGGGTCAATTTTCTGGTATCTCATTTAGAGGTAGAGGATTCTATAAAGTGGGTGGCTCATCCCAGTGTCGAGGACCAAGACATACATCGCTACCTACTTCTGAGGGTGGTCAGACACATCGTGGGTCCCAGAATTCTACCTGCGGTGGTCACAGTAGTTTTTTTGGAGGACAAGAGTTCTCTACACCGAGGTCTTGTTTTGGGTGTGGGGATCCAAGACATATGATTTGACAGTTCCTCTTTCAAAATCATTCGGGACCCCATCTTACTAATTTGGCATCTCCGGTTAGAGATTATGTCCCACCCGCCAGAGGATGGGGCAAGGGTCAAATTGCTAGAGGGGGCAGAACTCCAGACTGTGCTACCTTGGTTCCATGTGGTGGAGATAGAGGTATGACTCAGGTTGGTGGTGAAAGAGGAGCTTAGTGCTATGCGTTTCCTGGAAGACCCCAGGCAGAGGCCTCAGACGCAGTCATTATAGGTATTGTTCCTGTCTGTCATCGGCATGCATCTGTGTTATTTGATCTTGGATCTACCTACTCTTATTTGTCTACATACTTTTCATCTAGGTTTGACTTATTGTGTGAACGGATGTCATTACCTGTGCATGTTTCTACACTAGTAGGTAAACCTTTAGTGATGGATCGAGTATATCGATCTTGTCTTGTTTCTTTGGCTAGGTATGATACTTAGGTAGATATGATTATTCTGGATATGGTAGATTTTGATGTCATTTTGTGGATGGATTGACTTTCTCCTTATCATGCTATCCTTGACTGCTACGCAAAAACTGTGACTTAGCCATGCCCGGTGTCCCAAAGATTGCGTGGAAGGGAGATAGTGGTTCTTATCCTAGTAAAGTTATCTCTTATATTCATGCCCAGAAATTGGTTGACATGGGGTGTTTTTCTTACTTGGCCTTCATTCGAGATGCTAGTATTGAACCACCTTCTATAGAGTCTATCCCTTTGGTTCAGGAGTTTGTTGATGTGTTTCCTGCAGACCTTCCAGGTATTCCACCGGATAGGGACATTGACTTTCCCATTGACCTAGAGCCAGGCACTAAGCTCATCTCTATTCCTCCTTATAGAATGGCACCAGCTGAATTAAAAGAATTGCAGGAGCAGCTCCAAGACTTGTTAAGTAAAGGATGTATTTGCCCTAGTCTGTCACTTTGGGTGCCCTGGTCTTGTTTGTGAAAAAGAAAGATAGGTCTATGAGGATGTGTATAGATCACAGACAGTTAAATAAGGTAACCGTCAAGAATAAGTACCCTCTTCCCCGTATTGATGGCTTGTTTGATCAGCTTCAGGGAGCAGCTATGTTTTCTAAGATTGACTTAAGATCTAGTTGTCATCAGTTGAAGATTAGGCCATCAGATATTCCAAAGATGGCTTTTTGAACCCGTTATGGCCATTATGAAGTTTTGGTGATGTCCTTTGGGTTGACTAACGCCCCTGCAGTGTTCATGGGGTTGATGAAGAGGGTTTTCCGTCCGTACTTTGATTCCTTTTTCATAGTATTCATCGATGACATCTTGGTGTATTCCAAGACTAAGGCGGATCATGCTAGTCACTTAAAGATAGTGCTACAAAGGTTGAGGGAGGAAAAACTATATGCAAAATTCTCTAAGTGTGAGTTTTGGCTTGATTCGGTGGTGTTCTTAGGGCGTATGGTGTCAAAAGAGGGAATCAGAGTAGACCCGGCTAAGGTTGAGGCAATAAAAGGTTGGTCGAGGCCAACTTCAGCTACTGAGATTCGTAGTTTTCTGGGGTTAGCAAGGTATTATAGGCAGTTTATTCAGGGTCTTTCTTCTATTGCAACCCCACTGACTAGATTAACCCAGAAAAATATAGCTTTCCATTGGTCGGATGAGTGTGAGGCGAGCTTCCAAAAGCTCAAAACCTTGTTGATTTCAGTCCCTATTTTGATGCTACCTGAGGCAGGTGTGGACTTCACGGTATTGTGATGCTTCAAGAGTTGGATTAGGTGGTGTATTGATGCAAAAAGGAAAAGTTATTGCCTATACGTCTAGAAAGTTAAAGGTTCATGAGAGAAACTACCCTACTCATGACTTATAAGTAGCTGTTGTGGTGTTTGTGCTTAAGCTGTGGCGTCACTACTTATATGGTACATTGTGAGGTCTTTACTGATCATAGGAGTCTTCAGTATATTTTAGTTAAAAGGATCTAATTTTGAGGCAGCGTAGGTGGATGGAGTTACTAAAGGACTATGATTTAACCATCCTATACCATCCGGGGAAGGCGAATGTTGTGGCCAACGCTTTGAGTAGAAAGAATTCTAACATGGGGAGTCTAGCCACCATTCAAGTGGAGAACAACCTTTGGCCAAGGATGTTCAACGTCTAGCAAATGGTCTACTCATGTTACGGCTTTCTGATGAGGGTGGCGTACTTACTTTCCTTGAGGCTCGTTCTTCCTTGATGGACCAGATTCGAAGAAGGCAGTTTGAGGATGAAAAGTTATGCCTCATCAAAGACAAAGTAACCAGAGGAGAGGCTAAGGAAGCAGTGCTTGATTCTGATGGTGTTTTGAGAATTGGAGGTCGAGTCTGTGTGCCTAAGGTAGGTGACTTGATTAGACTGATTCTTGAGGAGGCTCACTGTACTCGTTACTCCATTCATCCAGGAGCAGCGAAGATGTATCATGACCTGAGTCAGCACTATTGGTGGTGTGGTCTGAAGAAGGATATTTCAGAATTTGAGGCTAAGTGTTTGACTTGTCAGCAGGTTAAGTGTGAGCACCAACGGCCGGGAGGTGAGTTTCAGAGGCTGCGCATTCCTACGTGGAAGCGGGAGCAAATTTCTATGGATTTTGTGGTGGGTTTGCCTACTACTGTGGGCGGTTACAACTCTATGTGGGTAGTTGTGGATTGATTAACTAAGTCTTCCCATTTCATTCCAGTTAAGGTCAAGTATACAGCAGAGAAGTTAGCTGAGCTCTATATCAATCAGATAGTTCGATTGCATGGTGTGCCCATTTCCATCATTTCTAATCGTGGTTTGCTTTTCACTTCTCACTTTTGGAGGGCCTTGCAGCATGGTCTAGGTACTCGGCTGGATATGAGTTCAGCCTTTCACCCTCAAACAGACGAACAGTCCGAGCGGACTATTCAAGTATTGGAGGATATGGTTCGAGCATATGTGATTGATTTTGGTTCTCGTTGGGATCAACACTTACCTTTAGCAGAATTCACCTACAATAATAGTTATCACTCTAGTATTCAGATGGCACCATTTGAGGCATTGTATGGTAGGTGGTGTAGATCTCCAATTGGTTGGTTTGATTCTGCTAAGATGGACTCATTAGATGCAGATTTTCTGAGAGACACTGTGGAAAAGGTTCGTATGATTCAAGACAGGTTGTTGGCCGCTTAGAGTCGACAAAAGAGTTATGCGGATAGGAGGGTTCGAGCCTTGGAGTTTATGGTAGGTGATCATGTTTGGATCAGGGTATCGCCCATGAAGGGTGTGATGCAGTTTGGGAAGAAAGGCAAGCTTAGCCCTTGATTTAATGGTCCATTTGAGATTTTGGAGAGATATAGAGAGGTGGCCTATAGACTGGCCTTGCCACCTAGCTTATCATCAGTACATCCCGTGTTTCATATCTCCATGCTTCGGAAGTATGTGTCCGACGAATCTCACATACTCTCGTTGGATTCAGTAGCATTGAATCCAGACTTATCATTTGAGGAGGAGCCTATTGCTATTTTAGATAGGCAGGTTCGCAAGCTTAGAAATAAAGAGATTGCTTCCGTGAAGGTAAAATGGAAGAATCATCCAGTTAGAGAGGCTACTTGGGAGACGTGTGATATATCCTCATCTTTTCGAAACTTTAGGTACTTTCTTTTAATTTATGTTCGAGGACGAACATGAGTTCTCGTGGTGGATAATGTAACGACCCCAAAATTTTATCTACTTGAGTTGAAATAGTGAGGATTATTTTAAAAAAGAAGAGGGGGGAGGGGAGGGCAAATTATAGTGCATTTCTTTAATCATTTTAAGTGTTCCAGGCACTTGGGTTTTTGTTACATTATTTACTTAAGTGTTGATAGCACTTATTTGTTTTATATGTTAAGTGGAGTCCTTCTCTTCCACTCAAATTGTTGTTTTTAACCATTTGAATCTGTAAGAGCCATATATGGCTTCTATATAAGGAGCAACTCAATTGCTCATTCAGACTATTGAAAGAACTGAAAATAATAAGTTTATACAATAAATATCACAAGAGTTTTATTAAGTTGAAGGGAGGTGGTTTATTGCGTGGAGTTTCGACAATTTTATTGTAAGTTATTCCTGTTTTCCTAAATCTTTTATAATAAAATATTTTATAAATGAGTTATTTCGTGTACTATTAAGTACTTCATTATGAAAATATTATTATGATGAATTTATCTTCATGGAGCAAATTTAAGTTAAGATATAATAATTTATGTGACTAGAATGTGGTGCTACGGATTCCATTCAGAAAGGGAAGACCACAGTGTTAAATTGACTGTGATTTGACTAAGGCAAGTGGACTTTCATAGCTTTTTAATTCTCATAGAATTCTCAAGTTTTCCTTTCTCCTACGTGTGATACGTGAAATATTTTAATATTATACGAAATGAGATGATTAAAAATATAAATGCGAGTTGACGTGTTATTATGGTACTTGAATTGATAAATATGGTCAAATGATGAGAATTCTATATTTATGATATATATTGTTGTAATTGGAAATAATGTGTGGATGTGTTTGTGAAATTCATATCATGTTCATTCATTCCATGACATGCATATTTGCATTGATATGAGTAAGATGGAAATATTGGGACCGAGGTCTTTACCGGTCGAGATGCTGAGGTCTTTGCCGGTGAAGTTATAATGATATTGGGATCGAGGTCTTTACCGGTCGAGATGTGATGCCGAGGTTTCTGCCAGCAAATTTATATTGTGATGCTGAGGTTTCTGTCGGTGAATTTATGAAGACATTGTGACGCCGAGGTTTCTACCGGTAAATTTATTGTAATGCGAGGTCTTTGCCGGCATGTTTATGATGATATTGTGACTCCGAGGTTTCTGCCGGCAATGATGTGATGTCATAAATGCATAACGCATTGCATATCACCCTTGCATAGCATGATGTTGTCATTATGATTGATTGTGCTCTTAACTTGTGTTTTGGAAATTGTACTATGATTCAATACCATCTTTATTATGTATTATGTATGGCTGGGTCGGAATAACATTTTCGTGCAAGTTGTAGTTGTGGATATCGACTGGGATAAAAGGAGTTTGTGTATTCTATTAGACTTCTTTGTTTTGTTAGTTGACTTGCTGGGTACCGCGTGGTATTTTGGTACTCACCCCTTGCTTCTACACTCGTGTAGGTGGTGAACCCGGACAGTGAAAAGTAATTCCTTAAATCATCGAGGATTCTCAAGAGACGTGGAGAGGTAGCTGTTGTCATCTGGCTGACTCTCTTGTTCCTATTTCTTCTGTACTTGTCCTATTTGAGAAGAAGGACAGTTTGGACTTATATTTCTTTTATTTTCTGTTTTTCTAGTGGATTGTACGCGTGACAACCAATTCTTGGGTGGGATTTAAGTTTATGGAAATTCTCAGTTTTAGTTATTTATTTTAGTTAAAATGCTTCCGCACGTTATATTTATTATCCCCTTTGAGTTAAGGCTGACTTGTTCCAATGGGATTGAACAAGTGCCATCACGCTCAATTTTTGGGTCGTGACATAGAAGCAAATCAAGACACATAATTTTATCATGGAAAACACTCGGCTCACAAAGGTGAAAAAACCACGACCTGTACCACTATAAGATTTTGACCCAACTTTACAAAATCAAATGAGCCTCAACAAAAGATTACAATTCCTAGTAATTTAAGAAACAACAAACTTCAAACAACTCCTAACTACACACGAACCTCCCAAGGTTTATGTTCCCAAGTCTTAGAGTTGCCCTCACCTTGAAGACTAGACCTTACTTCAGTTTATATATCACTCAACTAGGCAGAACATTAAGACTCAACAAGAAAGAGAAAACTTCCGAAATTAAGATACAACAAGGAACCAGATCTTCCAAGTGTTTCTTCACTAATTAAGACTGCAATCATACAAAGTTGCTTTTTGCACTCAATCTCAATAATGATCTTCTCAGACTTCTCTTTTATTTAATCATTTCCTTAAAGAGTTCTTTTGGACATCAAACTCTTCATGTACACGAATTCTTATTGCCGTAGAGTTCTATATCAGATAGAACTCTGCAGTATCAATTATTTCCTCATGTGTTGTTGTTGAACTATAATTCTTTAGAGCTTATCCAAAAGGAATTTATCCATTCCACACTTGTTGCTGACATGTCTAAACCTCTTTGAGAAACTGCGCAAGAGAACCTAACTGATCGACTTGTTGCATGTTCTTTGTCCATCATCAAAACTGTAGTGTCATCAACAGAATGGTATGATTTCTTCCCCATAATTGACGATGTATGTCAACATAAGAGTAAAAGGGACTACAACAAAATAACATTGTCTTTGTGGCAGTTCTAGCAGCTTATGTGTGTCAAGCTTATCAATTTTGGGTTCTAATTGCTTGAAGCAATGTCCTATGAATTTGCACTTGAAGCTAAGATGGTTAATCTACTGCCGGAAGCGTAACTTCATAAACAATATGCCTTTGGAAGTTGGAATACACTGTTTTATTTAGTAGAGTTAATAAATGAAGAAGATTTTATTTGTAAAATTGTTGATGAGCTTATGTTGCGGTGAAGTCATGACTCATAAAATTAAGCGGTTCTGTTGGATTTCTTCCTAAATAAAGTGTCAAATCCCACATAATTGTGATACTGGTCTCACCTCTTCTAGGATTTGAACCTTAGTACCTGAGGTTATTTTTCTAACTTTTCAATTGCTACACGAGAATTATGATACATTGTGGTTGTCGTTACTCAAGTTATTATATATTGATCAATATCGATGAATACTTCTCCTATTTCAAATTACACAAGAATTTCAAACTGTTTAAGGCCTTTTAATACGTTTTCTACAGATATTTGTCAGTTTTTAGAAAATTGTATTATGTTCTAATTTTGATCCCTTTGCATTCTATGAAATTTTATGGTTTTAATTGCAATTGATTATGATGAATTTATTTCTACAGATAAGTGAAATCAAATTTGGTGAGTCGTAACAGAAGAAAACTCATGTGTTATTCATAGGTAAAAAATACTTCATGAAACATCACAAATTATGAAAGTAAAAGCTTTTATTTGTATCCCAGCTATGCAGTAGATCTGAATACTGCAATTTCAGAAAAAATGAAGAATTAAAGTTAAAAGCTTTAAGGATAGAGGAGGTAGAAACAATATGGATATATAAAATGTAATCTTCTGAAGGACGGAGATTAAGTCAAATATCTAGAGGGTTAGACACTAATTTCTTTTCCTGCACTTTTGCATTCTTGTTGTAATTTTGTGTTCCTATTCTTCAAACATCCTTGAAAACCATGCTGGATATATTGAGTTGGCACCATTACGTATATCATAGATAGTCTAGTAACAAGCCCACCAACGTAACCCATGAGAACCGCCTACCAACTGATCATTGGTATATATTTTTCTTCTTCATCATCTTCTAGCTTAGTTCGAGTTGTCTCCTGTGGTACCTTTTCATCTCTGCCACAATGTTTTGAGAGTGGCAATCCACGTCACCCATCATCCCTTAGTATGAACTGTTCTCAAATGTATCAACTTGTTTTTCTCTAAGGATGCATCCAGCAAGATGATTGTGAGAGAGATTTAAGACTTCAACGAAATGTAAGTGATGCAAGTTGTTATGAAATTTTTCTGCTGGTTTTGTTGGATGAGAGATCCAACGATTCAAGTACAGTTGAATTATGCAATGATTTTGGTATCTCACCTTCCAAGCGAATATGAGATAAGTTACAACGTATGAAGCCCAACGAGATCTCCAATAATTCTTGGGATTTTACCTTCAAACCTATTGCTTGAGAGATCAATAATTATTTTTGTAGTTAAAACTAGAAGAAGTTCAACATCCACTCCCTTTGTTGTCACTATCAATGAATTATTTGTGTAATACTCAGAATTCATATTTGCTACATACTCTCAAGTTTCACCATTCTCCCCAATTATTTTCGTAGCTTTGAAATTCTCGAAAAGGACCACTGATAACTCTCCAATAAATCCATTGGTTGAGAGATCTATGACTCTAATGTGAGCAAACAAGTTGTTAGTCATTATAGGGCCATAGAACTTATTTGTTCTCAACTTTAAAATTTGCAAATGAGGTAAGGCCTCCAACCATTTAGGGAATGTTTACTCAACACATTGTTACCTAAATCAAGAAATTTCTAATGTTTGCAATTGATCAAAGTTTGTGGGACTTTCCCCTCTAGCTTATTCTTGTCAAATTCAATGACTTCAAGTTGGTTTCCTATACTAAAAATTGTATTTATTGTCCCACTAAGACTGTTGATGCTTAACTTCAGAACCTAAGTTGTCTCATCTCACCCAAACATAGTAAGATTGTTCCCTCCAAGTTATTGTTGCCCAAATCTAGCACTCCCAGTGTTTTCAGATTGCAGATGGTTGAAGAAATATGTCCACTGAGATTATTGAGCGAAAGGAGAACACTAGGAGTGACTTTGGAATAGGACCGTGCAACTAATTTTGGTGTAGAGAAATGGAAAATAATATTTTGGACTTGAACTCCTGAATCTTTCCACTGAAATGGTTATCACTGAAGTCTAATATCCATGGCGAAGGAAGGGAGAATATTCGTGATGGTATAGTCCCATTCAAGTGGTTTGATGGCAATCTGAGTGCTTGTAGGTTCTCTAGACCACTTACACTAGAAGGAATTGGACCAGTTAGGGAATTGGATGAAAAAGCCAACCATTCAAGTTGCGTCTATCTTCAGTTAAAGGATGAGAACTCATGTTGGCCATCAAAGTTGTTATTTATAGGTGATATCGACCTGAGCTTTCCAAATTTAAAGAAATCAGAAATCGGTCCTTCAAGATAGTTATCATCAAGGTACAATTCCTCTATGTTGGTGAGATTCCATAGAGGTTTAGGAATGGACCCAGAGATATAACAAGAAGTTATTCCCAATGTACGCAGTGAAGTTAGATGACAAAATGATTCAGGTATCCTATCACTAGCATTCACACTAAAGAGACCTAACACCATGGGTGATGCATTGCTATTCCATTTCGTTGTGGGAGACCTAAAGTGAGTTGGGGATTGAATATTAAATCAAGAGATTCCAAATTGGAAAGGTGGAAAACTCTTTCAAGCAATATCCCTTATAACTGTGTGAATGGAAGAAATAAGGTTGTTAAATAAAAAGAGAAATCCAGAGGAAACGTCAAAGAGATGTTTACAGAGTAAAGGTTGAGCACTCTTAATTGGGTGAAGTTCTTAAGGAGCAGTTCAAAATTATGAAGTCCAAGACTAAGTTCATATGGATAAGAACTCCAGATACGAAGAACGCATAATTTAGAAAGGTAAGAGATTTCTAAAGGGATTACACCTATAAAACTTGAAACCGACAAGTCAAGATCCGTCAAGCTAGAAAGCTCACCAAATTTAGTTCTTCTAGTTGTTCAAATATATCTTTCCAGAGTTCATCAAATATCAAGGGTAAAATAGAAAGAACAATGTCATTTATGCATTAATTTTATGAAATGACATATATTAAGGACCATCTATTTATAGTAATGACGACATATAAAAGGGACCGGAGGAAGTATCACATACTATTAAATGTTTAACATATTAATGTATTCCATATGTATCTCGATATTTAAAGACAAAAAATCCAGTAATTGCACTTCCCATCAAAATTTACTCCTATTCTCTTTAATTACGTCAATAAACTCAAATGACAACATTCCTCATTACACAATAGTATAAAGACATATCAGTTACAAACTTTTTTTTTTTTTACATTTTTTCATTTTTGCATCTAAAATGCCATATTGAAGAACCCAAAAGACATGATTTTATATTAATGTTATATTTAAAATTAGTTATAAGTCTTTTCACCTCTCCTAATTTCTCCTATATTTCAATCTTATATTCGTCATGTGTCTAATTTTATGGGCAGTAGAAGTTAAACTTAGCTAAGGAGGAGTAATGCTTTTGGTTTCCTCTGTTTGATTTTGTTGAAAATTAAAAATGATTTTTTCTCATAAAATCATTATTTGTTGATTTGATGTCTAATTATATACATGTTGGAAGTTGAACTTATATACAGTAGATAATACTTTTGTTTTCTTTTTATTTACCGATTAAAAATTCACTTTTATAAGATAATTTAAATTTTTCATATGCAAAATTCATTTATTTTTAGACTAGTAAATATGTCAGCACTTTGCACCGGTTAAAGAAAATAAATGCATCTAAATTATTAATATCATATAAAGAAAGTTTTCTTATCGCAATTGTCAATAGTTGTTTGAAATTGCAAATTCTCTCTCAAAACAGCTTTTATCAGATTTAATTTTCTACCATTTCAATGATTCTAAACTAAAGGAAATCAATTATATAGAAGTAACAAAGATCACCTTTTTACTCTTAAAATATAGAAAAATTCATTTCCATATAGATTGCGGTGATTCAAATTCAATTTGAAAAGGGAAGGCATTATTGATGGAGTGATTGATTGGCTAAATTGAGGCAAGTGGACTCTAACTTTGTTGAGTTTATTGAACTTAATATTTTCTTTCAATGTAAAACTTGGGGATTAGTGAATTATTCTAGTGGATATGATTTGGACAATGGAGATGTGGAAATAATGACTTGTATGACTTGATTCATGAATTGATGTCTATTTGTCACGACCAAAAACTAGATCGCTACTAAAGGAAAGAAACAGTAAAATAGAATAATCACAGCACTTGATTTCAAATCTCAAAACCTGGATTCATGAGTATAAGCGCTTCTAAGTAGTACAAATGAGTAAATACAAAGTTGTATCATAAGGAAAATACAAAGCTTGATATGGATGAAAACAAATAAAGTCTCAATGAAACAACGATAACTCAAAGTTTGAGTCTCACCACTAAAATCCAATAATGATAAGAAAATTATGCTCAATAAGATCAACTATCACATGAGAGTCCCTATGCTCGATCTGCAGGGAGGAAGCATAGTAGGAGTGAGAACAGCAAAATATACCCACTAGGTAAGAGAAATCGGATAAGCATGTAATAACTAAGAATCCTATCACCTATAATGAAGTGTTTAGTACACAACATACATATATACAAACATACATATATATATATGTGTGTGTATGTGTGTGTGTGTGTGTGTGTGTGTGTGTGTGTGTGTGTGTGTGTGTGTGTGTGTGTGTGTGTGTGT